>WURS02000018.1:3772360-3798237 GCA_011762765.2 Rhinocypha anisoptera
CTGCGCCCATCCAGACTCCCCGTCTGCCACCCTTACTTGCGCGGCCTGGGCCATATAAAGGTTTCGGATAAGACGCCCATCCTTCCAATCCATTCCTATTTTTTGCAACAGTTCCATTAGCGTAGGCCACTCTACTTTATCAAATGCTTTTTCAAAACCTACAAAACAGGTAAAAACATCCTGATTATATTCTATATTCCGTTCAATCAGTATCCTCATTACAGCTATCGCATCACGAGTCCCTCTGCCTCTTCTAAAACTGAAATGATCTTCACCTAGGTATTCTTCTGCCCTGCTCTCCAGTCTTTTACTGATTATTCTTAGAAACCTTCGCTGCATGCGGGATCAAACTAATTGTCCTATAGTCTTCAGACTCAGCTGCTTTCTTCTTCTTTGCTATTGGAATTAATATCGACCTAACGAAATCTTTCGGCCAAATTTCCTCATCGTAAATTGCCCGAATTAGCTCATAAAACTTCTTCCTTCCTGCTTTTCCTAAACCCTTGAGTAATTCTATTGGTATATTATCCACCCCCACTGTCTTATTCCCCTTCATGTCCCACACGGCCCTTTCGATCCCGCGATCTAATATTTCTGGACCCAAGCTATCCTCCTCTACTTCCCATTCACTTTCTAAATCCAAGTTCAAGGGTCTATTGTTCTTATCATGTACGATGTGAGACAAAAATTTTAATCGCCTTTTCTTGGAATATTATTCAAGCATAAACAAATAGTGGCCATTTTTTCGCCTTCTGGCGTAAACCTGAGACTTTAAAGCTCTGTGAAACCACAATAGAGGTACGTATTGCCATTAAACTCTTAACATTATCTGGCTTAATTCTTTACCAATAAGTTTGCCAACTCTTATGCTCCTTTAATTAAAACAAAATAAGTTGTAAAAAATGAACGTCTTTTAGAACTTCATATTTTTGTTTCGTCGTTTTAATTTGGTTACCCTCATTCAAAAGTCAATTCCTGGTATCTTTTCCTCTTTATTACTGTCAACGCTTCTGTGTTCAACATCCTCAATCTTCTGCCCATTTTCATCCTTTTGAATTTTACATTACACTTCATCAGGACCAAATTGTGGTCAGAATCCGCGTCAACTGCAATGCATAACTTGTTTCCTATATCTATGCCTAACCATCATGTAGCCTACCACCGCCTTTCACACACTATGCCTCTTGTGTAACTACGAAACGCTTTCTTTTACAAAATCCATAGATAATTCCCCGCGTTCGTTTTTTATTCCTACAACATCGTCCAACCACTTCACTCCCATCTCTTCTTTCACCCAAAAGAACATAATACATGTATAATCCCGTCACTCCATTTTTTTCTGCCAAGTTTGCCTTCCACTGATCATAAATCCGTTCTCCTTCCTCCTGATGACCACTAGTTAGCATACATACCATCTGTCAAAACTAAACTGTATCCACCTTTACTTCTACCATAACCCAATACTCCACCACTAACTTATTCATATGAAAAAACCAACTCGGTAAATTTCCACAATTTAAAATTGTGGAAATTTACCAAGTTGGTTTTTTTTTCATTTCATTACGATGATTTGATTGCACCGTGTAACGGCCGACACTATCAACAACCCATTCAATTTATTATTCAACACCATGGTTACCCCAGACTGACTCTCCTACCCCTCCCCCCACCCCCGCAAAATATTTGCGAATAGCTTTTGCTCCAATAATCCTAAGTATTCTTCCATCTTACCTCACTTAATCTTAGCTCGCCTATCTCAATTTTGAGATTCACTATTTTGCTTGACCTCAACATCGTCCTAATAGTCAAAGTCCCTGTTCTAATCACTGCAAGTCCTCTTCCTAGTCTTATCTGTAGTTTCGTGAGATCAAGGCCGCCTTGCTTCTCTCGCTGCCGCCGCCTCGACGATTACGACGGCCGTGGAAGCCTCGCCTCTTCCGCTGCCGTGCGCAACACCCGCCCCAGTGGGCTAAGCCCCATAGTTTACAGAATTAAATTCAATTATCGAGTTCGATCTTGGGAATAAAATAATTGAGGTGGGTTGCCATCCTCAATAGTGTTTTTTAACGCGACAACATCACCTGATCCCCCCCCCACTCTGGTTATCACACGCCTTTGCAGATGTCTCACTAAGGAACAGACACTGCGTGCACTAACTCTCGTCTGGCTCCTATTTATCTGCCATGGCTGGCCTTGCCAGGAGCAACAATTATCACTGGGGTCAGTTTAACTCTAGGGGTCATTGGAACGCTCGAGCCCTTCCATCACATTTGATATTGTCGTTTGAAGTTATCGCCACTCCATTTTGACTCTGGTATAATCTAGATGAGCTCTAATACCAGGAAGAGTGGTCCACTTCGTAAATATGGAATTAGTGAATTACCAAAATTTGATTATTCTTACGTTAATATAACTTAATTTTAATGTGTACTTCAGATCGATCTCGGTTCTCCCGATTATGTGTTTCTGACTACGTTGACGTCTGTCGTTACCTCATAATGCAGGCAATCTATCTTTGCAAAATAACTAAAAATCTTGCATATCGAATTTCAATCGTTCGATTTTATTTGGTAAAAAGACATTCACTATTGATAAGATTCTAATATGGGCATAGAAACACCAATGTGTCGGCAGATAAGACTATTATCCACAGGTGATGAATCTGAGTTCAAAGCTACAAGTCATGACGGGTTGAAACTATCCATCCCATTCAGATCACATTTTCTATCATTACAATTTCCAACAAATTAAATTAATATTACTCTGCGGTAAGGCAAGTGGTAGAATACCTTCGAATGTAGGGCCCGTGGAAATATTAGAGATATTTTTCTCGATTGATAAGACTAAGAATAAATGTTTCAATAATGTTGAACTTCTGGTGCGAAACGTTTATCATAAGAGTTCAACCCTTCGGAAGGAACATGATCACCAATGCGCCAATCTTTATCCTTCCCTTTGATGGACCGAAGAATCTCTAAATATTCAGCCGTGATGATTAGTAATTTACCAGTCAAAGGCTGTTTTTTTATCGACTTCACTAACGATGACGTATCTCGCTCTATCATAAATCCATCTTTATATTTACATACTGCCTATTACATCATCTCAAAAATATAATAATATCCAATATTCCATTCTTACTTCTGGCTATCTTAACCAACATTGTCCTCTATTTATTTTTTCGTAGCCATTACCGCTTAATATTTCCCATTCACTTTTCTGCCTTCCTCTGATTTCCCGTAGTTCTCTTATAACTAGCTCTCCTCACATATCACGCCTAAAACAACTTCCTTTGATTTATCTCTCGATCCCCTTTACTTTCCCCATTCCTCGGCACTCCCATATCTCAAAAGCCTATAACCTTCGGAATCATACAATGTTTATCGCCATACGAGAGTTTTCACTAACCTTTTCTTATGCCTAATTATCGTAATCAATTATTTTCTTTTCGTAAATGCTTTCGTCGCTGGCACAGTTCATTTAATATCCCTGCCGCTATGTCCGCTTTCCACAAAGATACCACCTAAATAAATAATTTTTAAATAAATTCTCTACCTGATCCAACTTACGCTCTCCCAGGATTATTTATAATGTGTTGCACTGCTTTAACTTATTCTTACAGTTTCCTTTCATTCCTGGTCTTGCAAGTCAAGAAGCAAGATGCGTAGGCGTTTCTCTCAATAACAAGTGCTTGATTGTCTACTAAACAAGCCTGCTTACATAATTTCCCGTCTTGAGAAAATCCTGATTCCCTGACTTCCCACGTCACTATTACTATTCCTCTGGATACAAGTTGATAAGAACGCCTGACAACGTACAGCCATGTCTAACTCCTGTGCCTAACATTAAACATGCTGATACTCCTACTGCCACTATACCTGTGCCACAGTCTAAACTAGTAGTTTAGACTGTGCCTGTGCGGTATGAGTCGTAGCGCCTACCCCTCAATCCAACGTTTTGTCAAACTAGGTAATGAAAAGTTTGGCAATTCAACCCCGATGAGGGCGGAAATGAATACCTCCCGGTTACCTATGATATCTCGTGCCATTATGAATTTCTTAAAACGAAAAGATCAATGCCTGGGCACTCATTTGCATACTGCACTCTTCTACTGATGACTTTTATATATTAACTCCATGCGAAATCAGAACAACCCTTAAATGTATTTGTTTTCTTCATGATCGGAATCAATGTCATAAGAGATGGCGGTTATGTTAACCAATTATTTCGCTCAATTATTGCTTGTGACAAGTAATAATCATCACGATGACCTATTCTAAATCAATTAGCCTCGGCAGGATAACGGTACGCCACAATTGGATTCCCAGATGATACATAAAGTCGTAGTTATTGGTCAGAAGATTAAATGAACCGACTGCACTACCCTTCAATTTATATTAATTAAATACAAATACAATCAGACGGAACCAGCTAAAAAAATGAAAATAACGGAAAATTACAGTTCCTATAAAACATTTCCGATGGAAGTTTCACTTATTGCCGAGGACATTTAAATATTTTACTGAAATAAGTAGCAGAAACGGCCCAATAAGACTCGTTCCGTACCAACCGCAATATAAACACCCAAGCCAGGAACACCAGTTGCTCCATTCGCAAAGTTAAATTCATATAGGATATAAATATAGGAATCAATAATATATTTCCATATGCATCAGTCTAAAGGTGATTGGAATTATCACCTTTAGACAGGATGTTTATGAACTAATTTGAGCACGTAGCAGAAGCGGTGAGGACAAGATCGTTTACGATCCTTTATGGCCTTTCTTGAAACAATTACCATTTATCCCGATCAGGACCGTAAGGATGCTATTTTCAATTAAATTCCAAGCATTGCGGTTTAATATTATTGTAATATAAGGGTAGCAATCCCAATTCCGCATAAAATACCGGAACATCTAAGCTAGACGTGAAAGACGGTAATGGAAAGAGGCAAGATAAAAATGTAATAAGGAAGAGGAAATTAGCAACTTAAGAGAATGTTTACTGAAAAAATATATAGACCTGGAAATTAGTACTTATTGTTTCATGTCCATGCTCCTTGATTTGTAATGAAACTCGATGCGCCAAAATGTCACGAGAATCGGTTCACCAGATATGTAAAATGCTTGCTGAGTAACAATACACAGATATTAAAAGGATTGAGAAGACTGAGAGATGCCAATAACATCTATTATTCAGTGAAGTTCTTTAGAAGTATTTACTGTTTACAAAATCGCAGCGTAAAACGAATAATCCAGTTTCCAAATAATGTAGAATGCATGTGATTACAAACATTCATAGTAATTTGCAAGGTTGCGAACAGATGGCTGACGTCAATGAAGTTGCCGAAGCCTCAGTGCCACAGGCAATAGGGTTGTTGACTGACTGGGAAGACAACATTGAGAAACAAAGTTAAGAGTAAGGAAACATTAATAAGGCAGGCTTTACACCCTATTTATAGCTAAGCCAAAGCGACACGCCTGTTCTCCGTTTACCCAAATATTTTATACTAAGGTCACGCGGAAAATATTTCGGCGATATCAAAGCTACAATGATAAGTGAAAAGAATTTCGGTAGCTCAAGTCATTCGGATACAAAATATCAACGACATTAGAAAAACATTTTTTTGTTTTTCGCAGTGCTAATACTTCCATAGCAATTCACTAGAATTCATAAATATCGAGCTATAAACAAAGAAATTTTCAATTAAATATTTCTGTCAACAAAGCCATTTTGGTGAGCACAAACAATTACTCAGGTACTCATTTGAAATTCCTATTTCAGGAAATAGATAATGTAACTATATATGTAAAAAATGAAACACAAATTACTGATAGCAAACATTTCATGCTGATGCAGCATTGCCTGTTTGCATTACCTGTTAAACGTCACTGCATTGATATCACCATAGCATGTGTTTTTCGAGAATTTCTTGTTTGAAAATGAATTATCGAATTTAACATGATAAAAATATATGTCGTCCCTTGCGAGAAATTTAAACATGACCTAGACTTGCAGACAAAAGTACATAATTTGCAGCGATAAAAATAAACTGGCTTGTTTTGATGAGAAACGGAGTGCAACTAAGTTCAACAAAAGGCATGTTTAATTCTTGCCCAGACCGATATGTTTTAATTAAGTACTCGCCAAATACCGCAGGAAACCAACCTCATATAGTTCACACTGCAGAATAAAAATTCTTAAGGTGACAGTTCAAGTCTCACATATTCACTACTGTCGAAAACGCGACTGATCTCTTGCGCCAAACTACATTTCTATTAAAATTTGATAGTATTTAATTCATAAAAAAGTAAACCACTATGTTAAGGTTTATAATTATTTTAAAGAAATCTCAGAAACTTACAGAGAAAGGTGCAGCAGACTTCATAAATAAACTCCACGATTTTCAACCAATTGCAGTTTCACGGATGGCAGATACAATTCACTAGATTCTCATACATATGTTGTAGGGTACAGATTTTACTTCACCAATATACAAATACTTAGGAGAGCGGTTGTCAGGAACGTTTCACCGCCCTCAAGCTGACATCCCGACACTCCTAAAACAAAATGCTGTAATAATACGAATCACGAATAATACATCTCTCGGCTAAACCAGTGGAAAACGAGATGTTACGAGATCCAACATGGAGGATTGCGGCGCGCATGAAGTTGCACGTTCAATAACATGGGGTCATAAAGTTAATTATTTGTGATGAAGACGATTCAAACACATTTTATTATGTAACCTAAATGATCGCAACCTATTTGATCAAACTGGCACAAGTTGTCAGCTGTTAATTTCTACGAACTAAAAAAAGGAATCGCACTCCATTTTTTGCCGGCTCATAATCACAAGGAAATATAACCTAAACGTGGTTTTTGAAAATGACTAATTTCACCACAAATTTAATCAGGTGCAGTTGTATGTTTTTGTGGATGTGAACAAATATTTTCAAAATAATGGTATATACTTTGTTTTCCTTGAAAACTATGCAGAGAAAGAAGCTGACAATTACGTTTTTTAGTGCAGCAATTATAGGGGTTATTTATTTGTTACAACAGTTTCTTTCTGTAAATGAGATTGAATTCTACGCTAGCAATCAACTTATTAATGGAAAAGTTAGTAACTTAGAAAATTCACCCAGCATCCACAATGAGACACAGCCTCAGTCAGATAGAGAGCGACTGAAATTTTCTGGGCTTTTAAATGGTGATGTTATTCGTGGCATCAAGAAAAGTGATCGACACTTGTATTACCCAAATACCAGTGGGAACTTTGTGTGTCTAACATCAAGAAAAGAAATCAACATTAATCGCGTCAATGACGACTTTTGTGACTGTCCTTTGGATGGAAGTGATGAGCCTGGAACTTCAGCATGCTATAATGGTGTATTTCACTGTCACACGCAAAATATAGGTGAGCAAACACGCCCTGATAAGGACCACCACAAATAAAACGTATACTTTTAAATGCATACATTCAAAGGTCAGGTATATAATACAAGGGATCATTTCTTGGAGTTACCATATGTTGTTACTTAACTATATTAACTAATAGTAATGCTCCGTATAAATATTTTATATTTATTGGCGAAGAAAAATATAGATTGATTACAAAATTTAAATTGTGTTCTATTGAAAAAAATAATTGCATTGTTTGAAAATGTGAGTGCATGATGATAGAAGCAAATATTTTTGTCTTTTGAACATATCAGCATCCATGTGATAAAAAATAAATGGAAAGCTCATAGCAAAAATCTCACAGTTATCGTCTCGTGTAAAAGAAACTGATCAGCTCAGGTGCAATTTGTATTAATAATATTATTTAAATATATTGTCACATGGCTTAGATGTTACAAAAAATATTGTTCTCTTAGTTTCTACAAGCTGACTTTCATAGGTATATTTCCAATCACCATTTTTAGGCAAGATGAAAAGCCTCATATTTTTTTAAATAAAGCAGCTTCCAATAAGATTATACTAGAGTTTATGGTATCCCAGTGGGTAGAGCACTTGGCCACCGAATGGGGTTCTAGGGTTAAAGACCAGTTAAGTCTCTGGACACCAGCTAATTCCAAACAGTGATTTTCTGGGTACCAAATCTTTCTGGAAAACCAACCACTTTTCACAACAGGGAAATGAACTCACCCAACTACCCCGATGCTAGAACTTTTTGATGGAGAAAAAATAATTAATTTTAAAAATTCATTTTATAGTACACCCATGGTTTTGATGCATTGTATCATCTTCAGATAAAAGATATACTAGGATACAATGAGTGCCAATTTTCTGGGAAACCAACCACAGTTCACAGAGGGAAATGAACTCGCCCTTCTACCATGATGCTTGAATTTTCTCATGCCATTGGGTTTAGTACTGTGGTATATATATATATACCCTTACCAATAAATCTTCCTTTATCTAACCCCAAACTTAGGGTTGAAGACTTTGGTTTAATCTTTGTTAAATTAAGTGATTGTTTTTGTGAGAAAATGCAGTAGCTAAAAACTATATTATTAACAATTTTATTCTGATTAGATTGAATTTCCATTGATATTTCTAGTACTGATTCTACTGTAAATCTAGTATTGTGTACATGATCAGGCATTTGCATATAGGAATCAACCAGAGCAAATTAAAAATTAATAACATGAACATTTTTAAGTTTCACAGTTTCAGACTTTACCATCTGGAATTTTTCCATGATGGAGGAAAAATAATTAATTTTTTAATTCAATTAAATCATTTTTGCACACCCATGGTTCTGATGCATTGTATCATCCTCAGGTAAAAGATTTACAAGAAGATACAATGAGTCGGAACCATGGTCATGCAATAAAATTATTTAGAGGAATTTACGAAGTTCATTTATTTTTCTTTCATTATGGACAGTTTTATTAAGAGTTTCCACTGCTAAATCAATTACAAATATATTTCTGAAAACAACCATGATTCATATTAAACTCATATTTGAATCAGTTCTCACTAATTCAAGGTCCCAAACTGGTCAAGATCACTTGATCCATAGTAAACAACGGCCATAGTATTTTTATCTTGAATAAAATCAAATTGTATTATTGGTAATAGTAGTAGTAGACTTGGCATTGGGTATGATAGTACATGAGCTATGCCCAAATATTCCATAGGAGTAGTGTTGTTCCAGAATCTGATCTCTGGAGAGCCCCAAGAGGAAGCAGAACCATTTTTATATAACTATCTTTTTATACATCACACCGTTAAAGTAATATTTCATGACTTTAAAAAATAAAACACTTTGTACTTCCTCATAAATTCAATTTATGTGGAAGTACAAAGTGTTTTATTTCTTAAAGTCATGAAGCAGTTCCACAAAGTAACCCCGGAAACAATTTCTTCTAATGTTCCATGGTAAAATGTTTACAGTCTCTATTTCCTTTCAGTTTCCATCCCATCTGGTCGTGTCAATGATGGGATTTGTGATTGCTGTGATGGTTCAGATGAGTGGTTAAATGTTTCTCATCCTTCACATTTGGGAGGTAAGCAAACATTTTAGTATTAAATAAAACAATTATTTTATGTGAACTGAGTACGTTAAGTGTTTTGGAATTCTTTTGGCATAATTCCCAGCCAAGGGCATTGCAACTATAGCTGAATTTCATGGCTAAAACCAAAATTGAATGAATTCGCCGGCCTTGGTGGTGGCGGGGTAACGTCCTCGTCTGCCAACCCAGCAGTTGAGGGTTCGAATCCCGACTAGGTGGGTTTTTCAATCTCCACCTAGGGCATGGATGTGTGTGGTTCGTCCTTGTTATTAAAAATGTTATAGTGCCCACTGTAATTGGCCTATTTGTGCTGTTTGTGGGCGATTTAAAATAAAAATAAATAAAAATTAAATATTAAAAGTTCCCATGTTTTTTGTTTTCTGAGATTGACCCCAGAACTTTTCTGATAGAATTTATTCTCCCATTAGAACCAGCTTGGCTTCACTTATTTAATAGATCATCCAACAATTGGAGGCAGGTTTTAGGTGGTCTCTCTGATTATTCCACAGTTTCTTGCATTAATCATTTTTCATGATTTAATAATTTTTTACCTATCATCATTCCATCCCAAATTTCTATTCCTCCCCCTACCTAGCTTCTCCTTTTGTGCTTACATTTTGAATATCTCATCGACAATTAATTATCTGAGCATCTTCTCAATTGTAATTTTTTCGTAAATTATTTCTTTTCAAATTGAATTCCTGTATGTTCATTTGTTATCACTCATTGTCCCCCCTTGGAATTTTTTTCACTTTTGGTATTCGTGTCCTGCAAACCACCAAGTTACAATAATGATTAACCAAAAGAATTATTTTCGCATTTAGTCAGAATTCTTATGATATTATTGCCTTAATATAATGCAATTTGTTTCCATAGTGTTTTGTATGTTTATTTACATCCCTTGAATTGAAACTGACTTTGTTATATAATGTTTCTTTTCAGGTGATAGGCAGAAGAAGTTGGGTATTTACTTGTCACCATGCCCAAATACCTGTCCAGGAAACCACTGAGTTAAAACTTCATACTATCAATACAAGGAAAATTTTACAAGAGACTTGTGCATTTTGCTGTCAGACTGATTCCAAAAGTGAGCTTGGCTACTCAGATTGATTAGCATAAAATCTACATTATGCAATCAGTATACATATATTATTGTGAATCTAACTATTAGGTACTTGAATTAATTTAGCTGTTTGTTTAAACAAATACTCATGTTTATTTTAAAAGAATGATGCATCATATTTAATTATAAATATTATCCTTCAGGGTCTACAAACTGCATTCTGCTTCTCAATTAGCATACAGATTCCATTATAGAAAAAATCAGGTTCTTTTGTCATGATCCAGTCATTGAGCTATTTTTTACTATATTTGAAAGGTCCCAAGTAATGCTTAGAAAGGCTCTACTTCACCAACAAAAACAATGGTGACCTTTTAACTAGTAGCATTTGAAGAGTCGGATGTGTGGGGTACGATATCCCACCCAAGTGCCTTTTGCAAAATAATTACGCCTTTTATCATATTGTAGGAAGATTTTTCTTTGAGTGCTTAACTGTTATTGGCAGACTCCAGCATTGCATTTATAATGTCATACATTTGTAGCCGCTCATAATACTCTAAAATGACTAATGACTTGATCCCTCCAAATGCTCAAAATGACCTTTCCACGATTATCCTGTTGTGGCATTGATGTTGCTAGCCATGTTGTGGCCATGATTTCTTATAATTAGGATTGTCATAATTAATCCATTTTTGAGTCACATTTAGATACAAAAATTATTCCCTTTTGTCTTTGAAGCAGCAATTTGCAGACCTTTAAACATTTCATCTCTCTTTCTTTCAATTTATGTGGGACATTTGTTCCTAGTTTCTGAATTATTCCCATTGCCTCAAACATTTTCCAACTGATGACTCATTGATTTCAAGTTTTTCTGACAACTCTTTGAGGATCTGACATGAATATTCTTCCAGTAATTGGGTGGCCAGGGCACTCTTTTTTTCTTTGTGAACAAATGGTTGTATTTGAATTGTCTAAACCAGTCTCTGCAAGTTGTTTCAGTTATACATATTAAGGCCACCAGTGGAAAATCTGCTAACAAACAATGATTTTCCAATGCAAAATTCTTAAAACGAAAGCAGAGAAGTAAAATGCCCCATGCATGATCTTTCTTTGGTCCATTGACATCTTCACAGCAATGAAAAATTGTAACAATAATAATGTTATATTTCCATCAGTTACATCAAAGCAACTTGATAATCTGATTTAATATCGCATACTGATTGCTGAAGTCTGTTGAAAGTACTTTTGCTGACACCTTTTGATGTATTGAGTTAGCAATAATACTGAATTAGTTAACATTGAGAATTAATTTATGCATCTTAATTACTATAAAAGTTTTTGCAAGCAAAAATTGTTGGTATGTGATACAAGCGTAAACGCCAGGTAACCAGTATTCAGTATGAACTTTAGGAAACAAATATGGTGCCTAAAAATATAAATTTTAGTTTTCTTTTGTTGACAAGATTTCTCCATTATTTGTTTAAGAATAAAGTTGAAATATTGCAAACAGTGTGGTGTGTGTAACATTTCTCCATCATATTCCAAAAATGTTGCTATCATTTTAAAAATGTTTTTCCTTTGAACCCTGTGTTAACATTTGAACAGTTTCTAGTTCACTGACGTATCTTTCCAAATTCATATTGTCAATTCAGAATTAATTTCAATCAGATTTCCATTCAGCCATACAGTTGATAGTTATTTTTTAATTTTGAGCAGTCATAGGTATCCATTGTGAACACTAGCAGCTTTTATTGAGCTCAAAATTGTTCTAAGGTTCCCTTGAAACATAGCTATGAGTGCATATATTACCATGATTAGTGGATTTGCACCCATAGAGGTATTGTTAAAATGTCAATAAGTTCTTATATTTTTTGTTTCATTTTCATAGCTTAACCAGTTTCATGGATGGCTACTTAAAATAAATTCATAATTTATTATATACTTTGTTATATGTTTGGTTCTAGTCAAAAAGGGTCAATTCTAAATATTGACTGTTAGAATTAGCAGAGTGTTAGCACCAGCAGGAGTAGTAAAACTGCTAAAAATACCCTGGAATTGAACTATATTTGAATGATGATGATTAAACTCACATCATATTATAGTCGTTAAGTCTTAAATGGGAAACACTGCCATGGTTTTAAGTTACATTACACATATCAGATTGCCAAAAGTTCTCTTTCCACTTTCACCACTTTGACTGAACTATTATGCTTACTTACTGATTTATGCTTGTTTTATAAATCAGTTGATGGCCATAATTAGCTAAGTATGATGAAAATGGAAACTAGCCCCTGTATTTTGTTTTTCAAACTCACTTATGAATTATAGCATGGAAGTCATTATCCTTCCTTTCTTTTAAGCAAAAAAACTAGAAAAATGTTTGCTAGTTCTATAAATTTATCATGAGGGAAATGCCTCATTGGGATATTTATTTTCTTTGGAATGAAAGTGGTCTTTGTGAGTTAACTATTTGTACTTATCTATAGTAAATTTTCTGGAAAAAATTAGTGAAGCAGATACATATTACTTAATGTGGATATGCTTCTCATTCATGAATTATGGATTGATACCACTGTGCTTATTTTTGAACCACCACTTAACAAAGTTACTCCATTGAAGTGTGTAGATGATGCAAAATGACAAATGAAATCAATATTGTTACTCCTCCATGCAGAGTGCTATCATAAGTTGAATTTGGTTAATTGAATTACACCTTTTAAAGTGTCTTTTTTATTTTCCCGGGGCAAGGAATGTTTGTTTCATATCTTACAGTGTCCTGTTTTCTTGTTGTGATTGATTGATCAGCCATTTCTGCATTAAGTGTACCATTTACTGATCCTGCTAAAGATTGAAACATTTTTATGTTCTGTACTCTGGTAATTTGAGTGAGAACACTTAAAGTAATATGGTCTCTCATCCATACTTTCAGGGATCTGTCCATGAAGTGCCTGGGGTCCTAATCTTCTTCACTCAAGTTTTCAATTTTCTTTTAAATGATTATACTGTTTATTTTTTGTGAAACATGGAAAGTAAAATTTCCCAGTCTGCACCATAATTTTATAATCTATAAATTTCAATTTGAGATATTTAATTATCATAAATTTTATAAGTAAATTGCTACAACATTCATATCAACTTCTCGTTCATTATGATATCATAATATACACACGCACACATAGCAGCATTAATATTTAACCTTAATGCCCATTCAAAAAGCTTGCTTGTACCTAATCAGACTTACAATGCTGAAAATTATCACAATGTATTAATCGTCATTAAATATCTAACTCACATTATTGAGTAATGGAATTGATCTCATTCTAAAATAGTGCCTTAAATGTAACACAATGAAAATTATTTTAAGGGATTATTAATGGATCCTTGGCCTTCATTTTAAACAAATTTTATGACATGATATGTGTAATGTATATACGCCCTTAATTGCATGTGTGCAATTACATTTGTAACCATCCTTGAGCAATAGAATATGTGGCTTATGTGATTGTACTTCAGTTCACTCACGTTTGGATGTGATTTTCATTTGATGTTGTCACATTTCCAACATTTTTGTAACATTTTGTGATTGTTGAAATGTCTAGACAGCTGATTTGATTAAAGCATTATTGACAAATATATTATTTTATACTTAGCATGATAGTGATAAACAATTTAGGAATTAACCTGTTACCCTTTAAAAAAAATAATACATCATTCAGAGCAATTCCAATGGCAATAAAATAATTTCTACTCCCATCATGCCTTCTTATTACAAGATACATACCATATTTACCCGAATATAGGACAAGGATTTTTTTTCAAATTTGGCCTCAGAAAAAATTTTGAGTTGTCTTAAACAGTAGAATCATGATTTTGCATATACCGATTTTACGAAAAAATTCAATTTTACATATGCGATGCGGTCCCGGCCAATATTTATGTATTCTTAGAGCATTAATATTTGAAATGATGTAAGTTTAATGTAATGATTTTACGTAAGGCTGTTTTGGTTCCCAAAGGAAGTATTATTATTTGGTTTTTACGAAACAAAACAACCAAACTTAATGAAACTTCAGCAACATCTAGATGAATCTTTTTAATGTCAGTCTTTAATTAAATTTAAAGCAATACCATAGTTTAATTCAATAGTAACAAATTATTGCCTGTCCTATTAATAGTTTACATTCTTATTTCACTTTCACATATTTCGTTACGTTATTCAGTCATGGGTTACAGACAAATACTACGCCACAACTACCACAATACTCATGAAGAAGGCATTGGCCTTGGAATAGGAAGCATAGGAATGATAGCTGTTAGGGTAGGAACATCATCAGCTGTTCTGAGGGACAAGTGGTCTTTTGGGTCTCCCGTGAGCAGTGTTGTCACCGGCGTGAATTTTCAGTGGAATTTGATACATGGTTAGGTTAGTCAAAAATTAAATGAAATAAATCAAAATACGAACCATTATTTAGGCTCTAGAGAATAGTGTAATTACAAACAGATGATGATTTTGTGTGTTGTAGTTATGGTCTTGTATGCTGCACGTTCATTTCAAAATATGAACTTTTACAACAGCTACAATAAATTCATTTCTACTTCCATCATGCCTTCTTATTACAAGATACAAACTATATTTACCCATTATAAGATGGGGATTTTTTTTTTCAAATTTAGCCTCAGAAAAATGTGGGGTCATCTTACATTTGAGTCTTCTTATAATCGGTATATGGTTTAGGACACTATATTTACTTCAATAACATTTAATTTTTTAAAGGAATTGCATATAGACTTTTGGCTTTAACCAAGGGATTTCAATAAGATAAGAAGAATGGTCAGTGAATTTTCCAGATAAGTCACTAAGAATGAACTTCAGTACTTGTTCAGGAAGCGTTCAAAACAAATGTGTATACAACCCCAGAAGACACCTTAACCTTATCCACCAGTTTTCAACCCATTCCTCATTGGCCCTCAATCTCCCATTCTGACAGAAATCTTGAATCACTATATAACTAACCAGAGGGAAATAAACTGAATTATTTTGGATCTGCGAGTCACTATTGTTGTTACAGCAGACTACTTAAACTGTTACTGAAAGATCACTTTCTCCTCCCCAAAACATGGAGACTTCAAAAAACAGAAAAGGAGTTTCCAAAGTCCCTTCATTGGGGACCCTAGAGATCCAGATGTTGGTAATAGGAAGAAACTTGACTGAAACAATAACCAAGAAATTCCAAATGAAAACCAATCACTCCTTGAGCTGGTCATGCGAAGGAAGCCCACAATTAAACAAGCCAGTCTCAAACCTTCGCACACATTTGTGGGGAATCTCTTCCCATGACAGCCACCCAACAACTTCATGAAAGGAAAACTAAGACAAAAATATGAGAAAACCATCACCCCCTCACTTATGTTTGTGCAGAGCATGGACACCGTATTGTAGAGAATCTTTTCTTTTAATGACTCTCGGGGTGAATGAGAGAAATTGTGCATGATAGGGAATTCGATTTTCCTGGGTGCTGGAACAAAGATCCTCTCCCAAGAAAAAGGGGAGGAAGGCCATCAGTAGGAAAAGTGGCAACATCTGTGATCCCTTTCACACTAGCAGGAGCTACTTAGGATGGAATTAGTGCAGTAGCATGCAGATTGCACATACCCAAAGAACAGTATGTTTACATGCAGGTTTATTTCCCAATGAAAAGAAAGAATTTTTAACATATTGTTATGGTCACTTTGGATGGTGAAATTGGTAATGAAAGATTTATTATTGTTTGAATAAATTTGTTAGTATTTGAATCACGACCAAAAGAATCCCATTTAAATATATTTCAGAACTGTATGACAAGTTTTCTCTGACATTAGTCATTATTTTTTCATGAAAAATTCTTTATTATCAATACTGCAAGTGACCATTCTTGACGTACGCATTAACAAACACATCAGCATTGCCAATTAAGTCAAAATGTGACTTTTGATTGATCTGGATAACTGGTTAAGATTCTGGTTGTGTGCCATTTTAAGATTTACAAGGAACTGCTAAATCATGGGAGTTGATATTTTTTCTCTCCATTCCTTTGCTAAAGATTTTTAGGCCATCAAAACAAGTATTACCATCAATGGACTTTTTGTCCTTGGTTTGAAGATTTAGCAGAAATAGATATTTTAATCCATCTGATACTTGTAAGTAAATAGCCAACTACAGTAGAAGTCTGCTATAACGAGAGCTGATAAATGACGAAAAATCTCGTTATAACACACTCATTACAGCCGATGGTCATTTAAATTCACCTCTTTCGGCATTTATAGTGGCACCAAAAGTGGGCGAAAATGAGCAATGAAGTAGTTGTACGGGTGGTCTGAAAAGTTTCCGACCCAACAAAGATACAAGACATTTTTTCTGAAATTTATTTTTTCTTTTTCAACATAGTCTCCTTGTAACTCTACACACTTCTCCCAGCGATGCTCCTATCTCTTTAAACTATCCAAAAAGTACTCGGAGTTTTTCTCTGCAAATTAATTGTTCACGAAGGTGATTGCCTCTTCATTTGACGAAAATCTCTGTCCTCCGAGTGCAATTTTTAGATGAGGGAACAAAAAGAAGTCGCTTGGTCACAAGAAGTCATAAGTTAGAATTCTAACCATTTAGAAAAGAAGAGAAGAAACTTCAATGGGTATATTCAAAAGGGTGACATTAATAGCTTGAAGCTGTAACAGTTGTTCATAAGATACCATTGGTCTCAGATCCATACTGATTCCTATTAAACTAAAACCATAGAGTAAGGTTATTACTCTGAGCTAAAATTAAAAGAAAACTAATTTCACTATTTGAAAAAAAAACATTTAATTTTGGAGGACTTTCTTCGGTATTACAATAATTACAGTTGGCATCCACCTCAGTGACTTCACATGAAATTAAAATTCTTTAGTTAATGTAAAGATTACATAATATTGCTGTATGATAACATTCAAATGTAATTACAAAACATATGTGACATAAACCCCTATGTAACCATACAAGGCTGCACAATTCTTTTCTGATAAATTAATTTTCCACATACACATATATTTTTGAAGGTACAACTGAATGTAGTTTCATTTAAAAATTCCAAAATTGATTAGAATGTGAAAAAAATTCAGGATGAATCGATCTCCACTCTCAAGTTGAAGAAAATGTTTTTCCCTCCAGTTTTGATTGAAACAGTAACCAACATACATTCCTAATCACATGTGGCATAGGTTTACATTTAAGAAAATACAATATATATTTACCCAAAATATGCCTGGGAAAGTTTACAGATATAACATCATGGACTGAAAAAAATATCTCCTTCATGGACTATTTTTTTGTTGATGAACCTAATGCTAATGAGAAGCAGATGACACTTTCTGTTAAAAATATATTTACACAATGAAACCTAAAATTTTAATATAAAAAGATTATACAACCTCCATGATTTTACTCCACTTGAAGACCAAGAGAGCAATTTTGGTAGGGATGGTGAAAAATTAACAAATTTTCCAAGTAACCATTTTTGCCAATTACGACAAAACTAAATGCCATAACCGAATAATTTGTAACCAAGAGATTATCAGGCAACTTTTCCCCTTTCCTACTCATCATCACAATGACTATTAATGACGTTTTTGTAATTTCGTAAATTAAAAACTTCATTTGATTCAGCTTTGCCTTGTACATAAGTAATGAAAACAGCTATCACGGAAATAAATTTCAACTTCATCAACTTTCATTTGCATATATGAGCTGCAAAATTTTTCATGTGACTTGCATTGAAAAAATATCATTTCAATGTTATTGGCTTTTGAAAAGCCATTAAAAAACATATTTGCACAAAAATTAAACCACTCAAGCATTACAATTTTCCCTAGGTTCCCCTGATTTTCAGCAAAATTTGATCACAGATAAATACATCAGAGGCCATCAAAAAACTAAGCACCCACTCTATTTTAATGTAAACTTGGCAAATACCTAATACAATATATAATAACTTAACTTAGGTAAGATTCCTGATTTCCAGGATTGCCCAAGGTAATTTATCACCACTGCATTATAGTACTGTGGACCATTTATGATTGTGCTTAGCAGTTAAGAGGTTTGAATGGACATATTATTAAGCTAAAATGCATATCAGGTCTATTAATGCAAATGGTGCTTTAATGTTGGAGAGTTGGTAGATAATTTGCCGACATACAGAAACATTTTCTCTCAAGTTTGATTTAAATTAGCCCACAGTGACCATGATATATCACATGCTTTACAATTTTCAGATCGAAAATAAGTCACATGCCAATATTTGAATTTGGAATGTGACAAAATGTAGAGAAGATTACAAGTAAACTAAAATATCACTGATTACTTGCGTTCTATTTCAAAGACCAGTGACATATATATGTACTTAGTACTTATGGGAGTTCCATAATACTCTGTCACAGGAAAAGCTTCTACTTAGGTGGAAATAAAAAAATATGAATGCCAGAAATTCATTACCGTTAAAGCCAAGTTGTGAGGATATAGAGCTTGTAACAAAAAGTAGTTGCTGAAACTGATAGTAAAAGGTAGAGAGCTGAGTCACTTATCAGCACTCATGGACAGATTAGATGTCTGACATCAAACATTATGTGAAAATGCATGATTTGTTTCACACAGTTAACCGAAAGATCACTGAAGATTAAAAAGCATCTGATGTCCTTTGTGCAAGATTAAAAATGTTATTAAACTATTTTTAGACTGCATTTATAGACACAAATTCATTGACCAGGAATCATAAATGTAGCATTCACAGATTTGATAGATGGCAATATTTACATAAGCAACATATCTCTTCACATTTTTAAAATTACTATTTCCCTGTATAGCAAATGAGACCAGATAAAAAAGTTACTGGCTATTTCATTCAGATATATAAGGAGAGAAATTGATGAGTTTTCCTGTCACTGAACAAAAGGAGCCTAAAATTTTTGTATTTCATCAAATCCACAGTAGAATTGCACATAAAAATGACCATGTACAGGAGGAACAGCAAATTATATTTGCTGGATTAATTATGAATTAATACACTGTTAAGTTTTTACATGTGTGTGTATGTATATACATTTATGTATATAGTTATGTGTGTGTGTTTGCGTGTATATAATTATATATGTATACGAAACAATAATGACATTCAAGCACAATTACATATGGATTTCCTGGTGTGTGCAAAGGATTAGGGAATGAGTTAGCAACTCCTGGAGGAACAGAGTCCTAAGCAAAACTGGGGATCTGCTGGTGAAGTGTGACACCCTTTCTCCAAAAAAAAACCTTGTTACAAAAAAACTGTAACGTATGAGACACCAAGACGATAGTTCATACTCTTATAAATAATAATAATTACTGCATGAGGGACTGAGGAGGCCTGAATGCAGTCAGCACATCAAAGTGAGTGCACAGCGTCGGTGGCTGACTCTCAAAATGCAGCGTTCGCGAAACTGGTGCACCAAGCCTCCTCAGCAGTTCGCCAAAGGCCTTCTCCTCCTTCCGGATCCACGGCCTTCGCTCATCCTGCACTTGATAAGGTGTCACGTGAATATGCACGCCAATTCCTTTTGGGAGAAAAACGAAACATAAATATTGCAGCAGTAGTCACAGTAAGCCCAAGTCACGAGTCATATAATTCAGATTCAGGACTTTAAGCATTGACACCACAATAAATTCTATTTGTTATTATAAAGATCTTATTTGTACTCGAGGAGATGCATGACCAAACAAGTGTATTCTGAAAAGAAAACATAGTCGCGGTTACCCGAGAAAAGCAAATTTACTGAATACTCCCCTCACTCAATGGGTGGAAAACAGTCATCAGGCTCCTCCAAATCGTAGTGCTGAAAACAGTACAATCTGGAACTATTGACAGATAAGTCTATAGCCTACAGATAAATGCTAGCTTGGTGCCATAAATTACGCGGCTTGGCAATTACAATCATTTCTTACCACTGCGTTGTTAATAAATTTCTTATTTCATACCCTGAATAGCATTTGCTAACAAAATTCATATGAAAAATGCCTGTCAACAGAAAATAAAAAACTTATAGGGGCCTAAAAATACATTTTATGCCAAAACAGTATATTTATTAATTAAAAAAAAAGATCAGGGCCTACCACCTGGATTTTTATTAAGTACAAGGTCGATACTAGTATTAATGGCAAGGAAATGGCAATTTTCCTTTGTTAAAAATATGTATTATTTTGACTGGTTTCAATGGCACTGCATCATCAGGTCTCAAAATGATGATGAATTGACACTGATATCAGTTAAAATAAAAGTATATTTTTAACAGTTGAAAATTGCAATCTCCTTGTCATTAATATGTTCCAATTCCACCACATCACACCTGAAACTATGCAATTTGATACTAGGGTTACCGAATGAAATGGATGAACCATACATTGTTACTGCTTGCTTAAACCAGAATTGTCTTAAAAATTTCTTCTCTGTTATAAAACAAGTGGGAGGCAATAATAAGAATCCAACTGTAGAGGGATTTCACACAAGTGACAGACAGGTATCTGTCAAGCTTTTACTGAAATTCCTCAGAAGTTCAAGCTACAACCTTGATGAGATGAAATTTTAAAGGTAAATGCTGACACCTATCTACATGAGAGCTTCTATCAGAGTTTTAGATGAGGAAGAGGGAATTTCAATCAGATCAGAAAGCGAAGCTTTGCAAAATATATCAGATTTCCAGGGGATGAACAAAGAAACCATGTCATTGGTCAAAAGTTTGATGACTTACTTTGCAGGATACTTGCTCAAGAGACAGAGAGAAATTCAACAGTCGAAAGTGCAATATGTAATAGGTTTTTAGGCAACAAAATGTTGGATGATAAAAAGAAACTAAATTTGTTTAAAACATTTCCAATATATATAATGATTAAGTTAGTCTAATAGGCTCCTACGAATTTCTGTTTTGTTGCATTTCATTACAGTATTGAAGAAATAATTCCCAAAAATTTTTCATTTCAACCAAATGAAACAAAAGCAATGGGATCAGATGAGGATAAGGGTTGAAAATTTGGATGAAGAGTGTTACAATAGTGAAAATTTTATTCATGTCCAATTTCGTTGAAATATCCATCTCCTAAGCTTTATTAGGAAATGCTGTGGATGTAATATAAATGGATTTTTTTTTTTAATGTGAGGCAAAGTTAAGAATATATCTCATAAGTAATATCAAATCCTCTATTTTATCAGTTATTCTCAATTATTGCTTAAGATTAGTCTCTTTTCTTTGTCACTGCATGCTTTTACCTAATATGATTTGAATTCCTGGAGATTGTCAATAAGTATAATCTTCTTCGGGCATTACAATAGCCTCAATTATTTTACAATTCTTAAATTATAACTGATATTCTTTGGATGTCAACTTCTTGATGGGTTCTTTTGTGTTCAATGTTTTATTTGACTCCTGAATCCAATCTGATTAAAAACTGTACATTCATACATTTATAACAAATTGGTCTTTGAAAGCTACTTGTAGGCATTCAAGTTCAATTTAAGAAATAATTGCTGAAAATCATAAAGCATAATATTGAAGAAGTATTTATCCTGCAAATGTTCTAACATCCATGTAGTCAGCAGCATACAAAGAAGGTCGAAAAAATTCCAGACTGCAGAATGTATCTACAAGGCAAAGGCACTTACCTATCGATTCCTACTTGGTACAAAATTCTGGAATTTCTTCCATACATATGCAATGAATACCTATGCAAAATAGTGTTTTCCATTGTTTAGTTCTTTCTAGTTTAGTCTGTCTGTTTAGTTTAATCTAGAGACTGTACCTACAAACTAGCACTAAGTACAGACGCAGAGGAAAAATAAGCCCATAAACATTCATTGGAAGAGCAATAAGATAAAAAATAATAGGGTAAATAAATATAAGGTATAGGTTAAATAAGTAAATAAAATAAAAAAAGCAATATGGTAAATAACAATCATTGTTGTGTATCATTTCACAACCATTGTAGTGAAATACACAACAATATTATTTTGTTCATCAATAATTTTGCATCAAGAGGTTTAACCAGATACCATAGAAAATACAATACATTTTCTTATGGAGTGTCATTTTTAGAATCTCCTTGGTAATGAAGTAAAATCATGAATGCTCATAGTGTTTTAACCGAACTTATATTTTTTGTTTTTGATAGTTTTAACCCTTTTGTGCTGGAGCCCTAAACTGGCATAGTGTCTCTGTATATAAGTGTGCGACAAAATAAAGAAAAAATTACCAAAAAAAGGTCATCCATACTGGGGGGTGGGGGGGGTGATTCTGAACGCCCGATATATTGGCCATTCTTGGCTTGAAAAATCAATTGAAATTAATTAAATTAAAAGAATTTAACAATTCTTAATTGAAAAATTAAGAATTGTTAAAAGTGTATACCAAAGTCATTATTTTTTAACAAAATAAATTATACCTGCTTATACAGTTAAATCTCCCCCACATTTTGACATCCAGCCAACACATTTACTGTAATGGTTTCCTTCGTAAGCAAAGGAAAGAAAAAGAATGACATTTTTTTCCCAATAAGAAAAAGCAAATAATAAGAAAATGGGTGAGCAGAAAGCATGCCAATGCGAGGACAAACATTAAATCGCTGAGTCCACTTTGAACTGCCTCGATATTTTGTTTGCCTCACAAACCTCATCCTTCTCCTCTCCTGCTGCTGAATTTCCAATAAGTGTAATCTGATATCTACTTTCAGCTGTGCTCAACCGGGATGAGGAGCGACCAAGCTTCCGTTTAGAGTCAAGTATGTTTGTGACCTTGAAAATAATTCCAATTGACACTAGTGTGCCGAGTTGAGGAAATTCACAACTACATCAACATATATATGTAGCATTTTTGCCATATGCAGTGAGCTGTTTATAGTACATATTCTTCAGTCTATGATATTACTAGGGATAGTTGGATTGGATGTGAAGATCTGCAAATCTTTCATTTCATTCGCTACTAAAATTGGATCTGAAGACAAGAAGTAAACATCAGATTTGAAACAGAGATTTTAAACTTCGGCGGTTTAGAGATCAAAGCACCCCAAACAGGCACTAAGAGAAAAAGCCACTAATTTTATTTTAAAATTATTATTAATAAGATTTAAAAATTAATATTTTAGCAGCTTGAAATAATTTATTATATTTTTTGTCTTAGAAATGATATGTATCCACATTTTGTGACAAAACAGTGAATTTGGTAGCTACAGCCACCATTGTGAAGTTGTTTATCGATCAATACCAGCCTACTCTAGCCACTATTGGTATTATGCTATCAGTACATGTGTGGTGTGAAAATATGTCATGAAAATGTCAAGTATACTTTGCTTCTAATAAAGCATCTGTGCACAAAGCATGCATGAATCAACAATAAGCGTGAACAGGAACAAAGAAATTTACAAGAAGTTGCAAATCTCTTGAATTATTTTCATTACTTTTTTACATTTTAAGATTTTTTATGCTCTAAACAAAACATAAAATGTAGGATCAGGAAATAAATGAAATACAGGATCCAAAATGAAATCCTGGATCCACCCACATATGGCCATAGAGAAATATTGAAAATCTATAAAAAAATATTAAATCCTGCAGGAAAAAGTGACAAGTTATTCTAATCGAAGGGGATAAAATAACTCTTAGGGCTAATAACAAACAAGATGTATAAGGAATAAGCATAATAATGGTAGTAACTGTATTTTTATTTGTAGTGCCTGGACGGCTATAGTCATTTAGCACCTCTTCAAATCACAGAAAAACCCTATTGGGCAAACACAACACCCATGCCCTGAGCAGGACTCTAACCCACAATCTTTGGGTTATCCATCCAGCATGCTACCCCCATGCTTACTGCACCAGCAGTATAAAAATGGCATTAAATAGAGCAATAATCTGATTTAACAAATTCTGTGAAAACTGAGGATGCTGGTGTGTACTTACCGAGCCTTGTGAGTGTTTCCAAGAGACTACGAGATGTGATCCAAGTGTTTTTTCCTCCAGCATGCCCCCCATCCAGCCAGAACATATCTCTGATTCTAGTAACTAGCCGCATCATTGTGTCATCATCTGGTGTTAAGGTCTTGAGGTAGTGGAACTCGTAGATGAACTGATTCAGGACAACACACCCTTTGGAAAACCCCACCAAAGTCAGCTCTGCCTTGTCAAGGTTTATGTTCTCTCGCCACCACAGCCTACCACTGCCACTACCACTGATACCACTTCCTCCTCCTCCTCCCCCCACTCGCCCCTGCTCCCTCTCCGACGTGCCGCTCCCTGCACCACTCTCCTCCCCACCACTTGAGCCATTCTCTACCGTGAGTCGCTGCTGTTGCTGCGTCGACTGGGGACCGTCCCTACTCTCGTGGGCGATGGCAGCCTCCTCCGACATTTCATCCTCCACGCCGGCACCTTCCTCCTCCTCGTCCTCTTCGTCCTCATCCTCATCCTCGTCGTCTTCCTCGTGGGGACCCCCTTCGACATCGTTGCCTGCAGCCCGCATCCTGTCCCTCGCTCGAGCTCGTCTTCGCCTCGCACCTCCGTTGCCACTCATCTGCCAAGCAGGAAAGAAAGCTTTTGTCTAAACTCAATAGCAGGCAAGTTAAGTTAGTAGAATCTTGACAATTTGAACAATATAAACACTTGGTTTAACTCCAAAGGATATGTTTAACAAATTAGGCTGGTTTCCACCTCACCAGGTCATTCTCAGAGTTGACTTAAAATGTTTAATGTTAGTCATATCTTGAGAATGACTTGGTGAGGTTTATTAAATATATCCTGTAGAATTAAAACAAGTGTTTTTATTTTCCAAAAAGCTTTTGTCGTGTAGGGACGATACTCAAGGAAGCATTCAACAATCACAAGGAGTGTATATATGCATGGAAAGTCAGATGACCAACAGTGTACTCAATGTGTGTTTACAACTCACACTAACATGGGACTCAAAAATTACCAAGGTTTCGGGTAAATGTCTCTACTACATATAATGTTCCCCAAGCTTTCATTGACAAAATTTGTAAATTCTGTTTTTCCCGAATTGATGACTTATTTCATTATTTTCTAAACCTTTCTTACAGGTATCCCTCGTCAACCATGGCAGTTATGTTCGTGAAACACCCCAAGGCAAACAAAACCACGGTTGGAAAACCACTAACTACAGTAGAATCTTAATTTCACATAACACCTAGGGACCCAAATTTTCGGTGTTTTGTAAAATCAAATTATGTAAAATCAAGATAATGGCTGATTTCG
>WURS02000018.1:3798337-3824454 GCA_011762765.2 Rhinocypha anisoptera
AAGACAGGCTGTTGTTGTTTTGGTTTCTCTTTTTTATATATTTCTTATTCCAACCCCAATATATAAACCACATGAGCCTGTCATGAACTCAAACCCTCTTGTGGATCTCGTCCATATCTCTCCACTCCATCCCGGCCCGAATCCGGGGGAGGGAGACGACACATCTAAAATTATGACCCATCCCATCTAGAGTGGGTCTCTGTAATGGATAAAGACTAAAAAATTCTTTTTTAGTACATCTTCCCCCGCATCTCTCCCCTTATAGAACTAAACTATATATAAACTCACCTGTTTTTGAGCATCAAATAAATATAAATAAAACTATGAGCCACGATGATGTATACCCGATATATTATTTATAAGAGTTTTGTCCTAATCCTAATGTTCATTAGCTGTGGTAACAGTATTACTATAATCCTGAAAAACAGAAATTCTCCCAGTTTCTACTTCAATATTTTCATCAAAGTAGATAACTCCCAAATTCACACAAGGGGAGTCCATATACAGGCATCAGCCATTGTTAGCACATTATTTTCCAGTTTCTTAGGAAATGTGCATTTTGAGCAAACGTTGACAAGATTATTTTTAGTTATGTGTTTTTAACTTCTAGAGCCTAACCCTACGCTAGTCTCACCTCTATTGAGACTCAAAACATCGGGCTTAATCTTATGGAGGAACTTTACAATTAATTTCTCATTACTACTAGGCTTTACATTACGAACATACCTTAGATACAGCTTGCAAATAGGGAGCAGCAGACCCAAGAAAAAGAAATAAAAATTCATACCTGAAGAGCCTCACACATAAGGTCCACCTGAAAATTGGTTGACAAACCCAATGGGATGAGATGGGAGGTTTCCAAATATGGAGAGGTAATGGGTGGATGTATGGGATTACTTACCCAGGAAAAGTCCTACAAGCCAAATGTGATGGCAGATAAGGATCTCTTTGAACTTTACCTTACCTGCCCTTTGGAATAATAAACTCAATAGCCTCAGATGATGATCCAAGCAACCACAGTAAAATAACCCCACTGTTTGCTCATTGAAGTTACTGGAGTGTTTAAAGCACAACCAAGACCAACCCTGTCGACGTGAGGTAGTCATGACCTTACCACTACTGGCCTTCCTGATTGATGCACTAGTAGTGTTTTTAAATGAAAAGTTAACCTAATGTGCAATGAAAAGTATTAATGATTGAAAGATAACTGAATAAAGCTGTAGGCAATTATGCCCGCAATTTCCATTTAACTTTCCCAAGTTCTAAATGACTAACTGGAACAAGGCACAGAAAATAAATACTTTAAATTTATCAAAAGTAACAAGGTAAAAAAGAAATCTGTTATTCACATAAAAGACTAAACATCACTCACGAGACCATTTCATTGGCAGGTTTTCAAATGTTTTGCTGCGTAACATCTCATAATGCTCCTCTCTTGACTATCAATTCATATAGATAATTAAACTAAACAACTAAATTAGAATAAGAATTAAAAAGGCAGTCCCAATTAGAACTTCAACCATTCTTGCCATCAATGCGTTACACATTTCAGCAATATTTCAAGACCATTTATTATATGCCCTACATGGCAATCATACTATTTCCTGAAATTAAGCACAAGACTTCTACATCTAATTACAGGCAGAAAATTGGTTAACCAGTGCTAAAATTCTCAGACCTCATCCATGGAAATCTATTACTCAACCTGTAGCATCAACCTGAAAAAAAGTTGCAGTCTAATCTGACAGCTCATTAATCAGTGGAATTTGTCTTAGTGTTTGATTCCAAAATATTTAGCACAAATTCAGAACCAATAATCTACATAGCCAATTCCATAAAAACATTACAACTTGAATTAGTAAAATATTATTATTAAAGTATTTTCTCTCTTTCTCTGAATTACATTTCCAATTTAAATTAAATGTTCTGTAAGTAGGACCCATCCAAATCAATAGAAGTATAATGTATATGCCTCAATGAAACAATTCTATAAATGCAGCACAATTCCTTAGAGGTAATGAAATATATCAAATCATGCTTTTGTAGAAATATGTAATTAAGTAGAAGAGGCTTGTAACTTATATCTTAACAAACAAAATAGATAGGCACCACTTTAAACATTTGGGTACAAGTCTTAGTAAAAACATTGTTTAAAAACTGCTCCAATAAGAACATTTACTTGTAAAAATCATACAAATCTGCATCTTGGCCATCAGCATTTATACCAGAACTGCTTTTTCCTAAAAATCATTTGTAGTAGTACATTTCTGCAATTGCAATTATCATATATATATTGTAAAACCTTAAAATACAGAATTGTGCATTACGAAAAGCACTCACACATGGATACAAAAGCAGATGAAGTATAAAATCACTCATTTATAATTGTTAAACTATTATTTCTTTTGAAACCTTTGTAAATAAATATTGGTGCTAAAATATTAAATCCATATTTATAGCACATAAAATGCATTTGCTAATGTTTTGATCATTTAACCAAAAGAATATATATACAGAAATCCATATGAATAACCTATCATTCAGCTACAATTATTTTCAGCCCATTGTTTTGTCAATACTAACAAGAAATTTTTTAAATCTATACACAGAAAAATACCTCTGACACAATATAACTGTTTGAAAAAAGTGCCATATGTATTTGGAATTAAGAACATTAGTCTTAACCCAACTAATAAAAAATATCTATTTAAAAATAATGATAAGGAAAATAACAAATCTTTTAGGTAGTCGTCCAATGACTATTGTTAAGGATGTTGAAGTTAAACCATTGAAAAAATTACTAACCAATTGCATGAAAATCAAATGCCTAGAATGGTAAATCATTCTATGAAAGTCAAATGTGACACATATCAGAATTTAACTTCTTTCAGTAGAAACGACCTAGAAACCATGATATTAATTTGACATGACCAATAATCACTTAAGTGATTACTCCTACTCCACCCTGATCATGTTCACAGCCTCAACATTGTAATGGATGTAACATGGGCTGTTTACATATTAAGAGAATGTGCAGGAGAAACATAAAAAAGTCCTGTAGAATTTATTGCAAATGAAAATTTACTATTTTTCAGATGTTAATACATTGTTGTTTTTAACGGCAACATTGAATGGAATGTTGAAATAAAATCAATTTGAGCAATTATATACTTATGATTAATACAGTAAAACCTCTACTTAACGACCTCCAGCTAAATGAAAACTTTCATTGACCAAACGAATTCTATTGGCTTCCTGTGTAAATGCATCGATGAATACCTCTCATTAACAAACTCTCACTTCATGAAAACTCAGAAACCCCTTCAAGTCGATCAGGTTAGCGTGGGGGAAACAAGCGAGCTAACCCAAATGTCGCAGGTTTGAGTCCTGCCCAGGGCATTGGTTTTGCATTTGTCCAAAAGGGTTTTTTAAAATTTGATTTGAAGCGGTGCAAAATGACCATAGCCATTGATGCACCCTATCAACAAAAATATTACTACTATTGTCTCTGTCCTGCAATATTTCTCAAAAACTTTTTTTGTTCTGCTTTACTTCGAGAGGTATTTACAACTCTAAATATGTAGTGAGACAAACAGAAATAACTTTCCTTTCATTACATCGCACTTTTGGTGTTATTCCAGTTGAATTAGATCAAAAAAGGTCTAAAACAACTTGTATAAAAAAAGGGTTGATAATTATGTGCATTGACAAAATAGCAGCTAAAAACAAAGTAAGAAATGCTTTGCCTTTTTTTAAGTAATCACCTTAGAGAAAAACTGCCCATTAAAGGTATAGCGCTTATTACATAAAATGAGCTTTCATATGTCAAATTGGTATAATTAATTTCCTGCAAATTGCTTATAAGCAAAAAACGCTACACAAAAAACTTTTCAAAGTCATTTAATTATTGAATGACTTATCCAATCTACTATATATTTTATGCAACTATAGTTCTATCAATCTAAAAAAACAAAAAGTTTGATAGTTATCAAATCAATAGTTTATTCAGTATATATTTGTTAATATGAAAGAGAATTAATACGAACATCTATAAATTATCATGTCAGTTCCAAAATTTATTTACAATTCAACATGAAGATAGAGATTAAAAATTTAAATAATATTTTAAAATTCCTTTAAGCTATTATGCAGTAGCTATTTTAATAACTCCAAATTCATAATTAATTAACTCTGAGATTGTTACTGACATTGAAATTAGACAAAGTGCATTATGTCATGTTTCATCTGTCACAATTTCCATCATGTTTCGTGGTGTCATCTTTCATGACCTTGTGCGATTTATGGCCTGGCGTGATTGGTTCTGTAATAAGTTAATACTCCTTTTCCTTGGCCCTCCTGATGTCTAATGAATACAGGTCATTTTGATCTAATTACTTTGAACACCCGCATTCCTTAGAGCGCCTGTCCATCGATAAAGCTAGTCAGGGAACAAATAATGCCGAAATGACTTCCTTCCATGGTCCTGACAAACACATGCCAATATTGCATCTGCCAACACAATGCCCTCAAACTCATTCCCCACCCCCTCCTGAAACATTGGCAAGATCGCACCGGAGGCAAAACTCAATGACCCAGCACCCACTGCCCTATAATGTATGTGGAGGAAAAAACTCTTCGAGAGCTCACCTGCACAAACATACCATGCATTCCTTCCATTCATCCTGGTTTCGAGCCTCTTTAATGGCAGTGTGCCGAAAGAGGAATATGCCATCGACACCTCTACCCCACAATGGACAATGTGACCCTGCCGAAGCAGGAGTTATGCTCACCTCCACTCATTGTGTATGACAACAAAGATGTTCCTGCATTACAAACATTGACCAAAGAATAACCCTACATTTCCTACACACACAAGCCAGGATTCAGGGATGAAACAATGCTGATTTCATATCACTGGTATCAAAATTAGATTTTGCAGATTCCCAAATCTCCACATGGGATATCTGAGAAGAACAGATGGCCATCCGCCACCTCTCCTCTCATCAGGAGATACTGCTGAAGGACCTTGATGTCCTCAACTTCGTATGTTATGCGCAACAGCTCCAGTAAGATTGCTGATTAGCAATTTCATCCACAGGATTTGTTTCAAAGAGTTCTATACCTAATTAATATCATGCCAGTAATAGCTTGTATCCTCTTCTGGATCAAATTTCTTGGTAACAAAAATCAAATGTCTGCTTGTAGCATCCATTTTTCACGATAAAATGAGAATAATTTACTGCTGATCAATTTCCGTGAAATTTGTTGTGTAATTCCCAGTATGCACAAATAACACCAAGATTTATTCGTTTGCCCCTTGACTGAAGCAATGTGCAATGCGCCTCCAAACAACTCTCCCAAATAATGGACTGGTAAAATTTTGGTCTTTTGGATTTCGTTTATCAGAGGTTTTAGTGTATAACATTGATAATACTTAAAAAAAAAAAAGGCTCAAAGGATGAAATTGTTTTTTCAGAAAGGAGGAGGAATATGGGAGATTGCACAATTTTAATTGTGTCACTTGCATATCATAATTGCCTTCAGTAATGATAATAATTTTACAAGCAATAACAAGGGACACTCAATATATACAATGAGGATATTTCACTCTAAATCAATATTTCTGTTCAAATTGAGGAAAGAACAACTAATTTTGTTATCATGGTAAACTTAGTTGAATATTTAAAGCCAGTTATGGAACATTCTGCACATATTTATTGCATGAGATATTGAATGTAATTGTAATACTATATCTGTGAATTTGCCCACCAACATAGTTTGAAAAACACCATATTCAACTTATTTGTCCACTGAGAATATTTTTACTCTTACTAGTCATTTGATTTCTAAAGTGTGTTGTTTTTACAGAAAGGCATTTACACTACCTATAATTGAATTTAAAGTATTTTAAGAGCTAAAAGACATCCATATGATTCTTAAACATATAATACTGTACAGGAAATCGCAAATAATTTTAGCATTTTGAAAGATAAATTTCATTACTTACACCAAAACAATATCACACAAGGGATGAAAGTCAAATATAATGAAGAACCAAATGAAAATGGATTTGCATTTTTATAACATTACAAATACCAATATTTCATTATTTTTTATGCATTTACAAGTTGATACATAATGAGACCCTATCTTTTAGCACTACATACTGTACAAGCCGAAATATGGTGGCAACATGACATTAAATGTTTACAAATCATTCTTTCTTTACTTAATATAACAAAACCCATTATTTTTTAAGTTATGTTAACTATGTGACAAGCTTCTGCCATACAAAACCTTCCACAAGTAAGCTAATGTTCCCATGAGCTCAGTATCAATTAACGACCTGCGTTCAAGCACTACCTTTCTAGATAATGAATCAACTTCCTTCTTTAATTATTACAGCACAAATGCTTACATAAACTACTAATTTTCTTAGAGTGCTCCTTGTATTATCTCAAATATGATATACATAAAATTAAAACAGGTACCCACACCTAAAAATTAAATACCGTCTTGCAATTTTCTGCTGACACAAAACCAACAAAGAAAGAATTTGCACAACTTGTGCACTCACTGCTTACATTATCTTAACTTATGCAGAAGGCATAAAACAGCTATGACAAATTGGCTGAGGTTTGAGACAAAGTAGAGAACAAGACAAATAACAACATACAAAATCCATTTTCTTCCTTCTGACCATAACGTGGATACATAAAACTTAATATTTCAACTTCTTGAATAAATTATATCACTTATAAGAAAGGAATTCTTTATATATATAGAAAATGTTCTGTACAAATATAGAAAATCCAACATAAGATCTACATACTCCATGGAGTCCCCATCAGCCAATATTTTCTCTTTCTGGAGATACTATTCCAAGGCATTTTGTGTTTAGATGGTAGATATAAGCACCTATTTATAATTTCTATATGAGTCAAAATAAGGATTTCCAATAAAATCCAAACATTAACCATTACAAACAACACTTCCCATGGCCTATCAGGGTGTGAATTTCACACAATTATTTTCACAATAAAAACCTCATCATAATAAAAATAAAAGTGAAAGAAAAATTAAATTTGATATCTTAGTACTTGATGCCAGAATCTCATTTGATAAAATATCTTAATATGTAGATAAAAATTCGAAAATATTTTAAAGACAAACTTGCAATTAAACATCATTAGTTTCATACATTATAAAAATTCCAAAGACATCAGCCTAACATAATACTAACAATTTACAAAAGTGATACCGAATGAAAGCCCAAATTCATTCTCATGATATATAGATCTCAATATTCAATTTTATTTTCTTATTAAAAAATAACAGCAAACACTGAAACTTTGCTCAAGTTCCTGGCACATGTTAAACTTTATCCTACATTAATTGATTTCAAGTTTTTTCCCCCTCTGTGTGTCAAAAGCCCAGAAAAATTAATATTTTGTCCTATTATTATTTTAATAAATATTCTGTATCGCATAAATATGAATAAAGCCTGAATCATAACTTAACTAAATTTGTAGATGAATCATAATAAAATCACATTGCACGGAATCAAATTGTAATTGACTTGAATAATTAATTCATTTTTTAATGAATTGAATTGGAAACCATACTCTCTATCTAAAACTCAGCAGTAAAGGGAAAAGTTATCACCTCATGGGGTTCACTCAGATGTTTCAGTCACCATATAGAAATGTTCATTCTGACATCTAATCATTGCAACAAAAGGGTTAAAAAGTTACTTATCACATCATATAAAGAATGACTAATAAATTGGTACATACTGACCAATCTGTTTCCCTAATTCAAACTTATGCCAAAATGAAACCTTTAGACATGAAGGATATTTCCCTGAAGGAACACAACCATTGCATTTTTAACTTCTGCTGTCTTAATATGTATGGATCTGGCGAAAATTCTTTTGAAGTGCACCACTATATAAAATTATACTCACCTTGAAATTAGATGAGATTTTTCATTATGCTCGCACTCTATCAACTACATAGGGAAAATGTTCATCTCCAAAGCCTTACTTGATATTGCTTTATCATGTTTACACTTCTCTATAAATAAGATTGTTTCTTTTCTCAAAAGTATAAATATACATTATGCTTTCTGGGTTTCTCCTCAGTTTGCCATAGCTTATTTAGGCCATTGGAAGGTGAGTTTTGTTGTTCCATGCAAACTAACTTCCTATTTTATAATCATGGACATTATAATCAAGCCTCTTTAAAATTATCCATGGATTTTGAAAGGCAGGGCACGTGTCATCTCAGTTTTGCACCTTTAAAATATCATCAGTGCATCTATGTAACAGGAAATCAGGAGTAACAGCTATGAGAGAAAATTGACCATTCTGTCATGTGTCCCCCTCAGGCTAGAACTGCCAGTTGTTTAGGTGCAAAACAGATAAATATGTTATAATTGATGATAATAACTGAACTATATTTGTAATGTTAACATTCTTTCTTCTGCATTTGTTCAACTATTACTTAGAAGTTAGCAATTGTAACAAGAACTTCCATGATTTGGAATAGCAAAAAAAGGTTTTCTGTACACAAATGTTTTTGGCTAGAACTCTGATGTTAACATAGAAGAACTCATTGAAGTTGAAGAGGATAGAGCAGTGTGATGATGAGAGTGAGGCTATGAATAAGGAGGGAGACAGTCACATGACATCTTCCATACCCAACAAGTTGGAGGAAGACAAATTCAAACATTCAGCTAAAACATTTAGGAGGATAAACTACTTTCCAGACATTGCATAAAATTTCAGTGCATTATCCAGTGAGTGTTCTCTACAGTGTTGTTTTAAAATATATGAAAAAGAGTTAAAAACAATTTTCAAAGCAAAGTGGCAATTACATATTTTGTTGCATCTAAATAGGTATACGATTTAATTGTACAATTTACACAAAAATTGGATTCCGTTAGAATGAACATTTACTCATTCATCATTCAAAAATATTTGAGAAAATGAATCAAGTCCTGGTACAACAAAATTCACAATTAAATACAGTAAAACCTCTCAATAGCGAAATCCAAGGGATTAAAATTTGCTACATTGTTATAGAGAGAGTTCGTTGTTTGGAGTTGCAGTGCACATTTGGCCCCCCAAGGGAAAAAAGAAAAATCTCCTGCTATGGGTACTAGCCACTTGGCTGTGGAATATGAGCACCTACATTTTGTCAGATGAGTACGGAGAACATGTATTTGCATGTATGATTGCCTTCTTCCTACCCTCTCTAGTCCCTCTCCTAATTTTATTGCCTAAACTTCGAAGGTCCAAATGGCTACACTTTCTTATTGTTCCACAATGGGGGCACCCCTATCCATTGCTATTTGTGAAGGTTCATGACCCTCTTGCTTGACTAATGCATTCCCTTTTCAGAGTTGGGAGGAAATTTTTTATGGCCCACCCTCATCATTTCCCTCAGTTACCTCCAATTATCTGTTATATATTAATATACTTAATCTCTTTTTGGTATAAAATTAATCAGAAATAATCAAGAAAAGTCAATATGGAGTGGAGATTTGGATATTTTTCGGTGTGAAATATTTTAACCCTGCTCGACAAAGCTCCACTGCCCCACTTGGAGGGAAAAGGGCAACATTGATTATAAGGGTTGTCCCTGATTACAAGAGAATTCCTGCTAAACACTTGTTGGCACTTGAAAGAATGCAGTGCCTACTATTCTCCCGAGCGCAGCCGTCAAAATAGAACGAGGCTGCCACACCTGAAGGGCTCTCCTAGGCTGCGGCATACAACTATCTACAGCTACAGGCGACCACGGAGAATGTGTGTATGTACGTATGACTGCCTCCTTTGTACCCTCTTTAGGCCCTCTCCAAATTTTAAGACCTAACCCTTCAAAGGAAAGGTTCAAACTTTCTTATTGCTCCGTAATAGGGTGCCCAGTGTTTCCATTGTTACAGGTTTCCAGTGTAGTTTATGAAGGTTCATGACACTCGGTCAAGTTTGCGGAATGCATTCCATTTGAGGAGTTTCGGGAAATTATTTTCTGAAGCACCCTCGTCTTTTCCTCAGTTGCCTCCGTGTTTCTGTTACAAATCAAAAGTATTTACGTACCGTTTCTTACCAAATTGATTAGAAATTAGCAAGGAATGTAAATATGGAGTGCATATTTGAATATATTTCTGCATGAAATATTTTAACTCGCGTCAATCGAATCTCCACTGCCCCACATGGAGGGAAATTATAAGAAACCCAGGGACATTATGTTATGCTCGGATTACAAAGGGTCTGCTAAACCTTTTTCGGCACTAAAAGAGAAGGACGTCATAGCTACTTTTCTCCCGCACACAACCATCACGAAAGAACAAGGCTGCCATGCATCATAAAGTCACATTCTAACTATTCTCAAATATGATAGACATACATCATCTTGAATGGAAAGTGTTGAAATCATTATATCGTCATTGAAAGATTAAATTTATATATAGATAAATGCAATAATACTCTGGTGTACAATTGGTAAGGTATTTAAATCCGTTTATACTGAACCAAATCACCAAAGTTTACATCTTTATAAGACTTTAAAATTTGCATCCTTGTATGAACCTTCTACAGCTTAGGAAGAGAAATTCCACAGAGTTAACCCTGAAACAGTTTCCTTCTTCTACAGCTTATTGCTGCTTATCCTGATTTCTAAGTTCCAATTTCCTGCAAATAAGGCTGAAGTCACAGGGTATCTAATTCCTCAATCTTCTAACAAAATTTAAGATTAGCTTGTTCCTATTGAATCACTCATTGGCTCTACAACTTTCAAAGACGGTAATTACCAAACAAAATAAAACAAAGTTTTAGTAAAATTATGCTATTGAGATTAGTATGGTGAACGAATCACGGGACCAATATTTCACCTCATTTAACAGGACTTTTCATAAAATGGGGGTTCATTAATGAGAGTTACTCATATTGCAAAGCATTTACATAGGAAGTTGGCTGGGACCATAGCAATCTTTCATTAAACGGAATATTATGTTAAGCGGAGGTATGTTATGTAGAGGTATTACTGTACCTGGTACTTTTTGGGGATACTCAAATTTTGTTATAGGGTGGTTTTACTGTATTTCCAAATGTATTTACCAAAAGAGTGGCAGGTGTGTTTCTTTCATAGGCATCACATTCATAGGAGTTCATATTAATTTCAGGATAATTATGTAAAAAGATTTTGGACAAGTGTGCAAATGCACCCACAGAAAGTCAAAATCATGGGAAAAAATTAAAAGAGTGCACTATATACTGTCAAGCGACCTTGAAGTGCAATAAACTTTTAAGCCAAAAGGTACTTAAAAAGAATGCTTAGGATATATTTTTCATCAAGAATTGCAATTGAAAAAGATTGGCACAAGAGCTTGGGTGCTGTGCTTGCTCAAAAATGCTTTTGCATGAAAATTTCTTGAGTACTAAGACATATTCAACAACAATAAAGCCAATTTTGTGTACTAATACACTGGAAGAAAATGGGATTCACCATTAAACACTATAGTCTAAACAGCAGTCTGTCTACACAGTGGAGAGATGCCAATTTTTAGGCACCAAACGTGAATGGCATCAGCTGGAAATATCATGATAGTGATTATAACAGATACATAGGACATTGTATATTACTTTGAAAAATATAAAACAATAACAAAGGACTTGAAAGAAATATTCTAGATAAAATGAACAAAATATGTGAGAAAAGATGTAGTTTGCAGAAGAAAAATGTCATTCTTCATCAGGACAATGAATTTTCCCAAAAGAGGGGTCCGGCAGCAGGAAAATTGAGAGATGTACTATGATTTGTGAGTGCATCCACCTTATCTCCCATATTAAGTATGCACCAGCTTTTAACTCTTCATAAAAGACAAGCATAGCCTTAATGGTTAAAGATTTTTCTTCTAATGAAGAGGTGATTGCAGCTGTAAAGGGACTCTTGCAGGCCTTCTGGAGACCAGAATAAAGAAGGGATGAGATAACAATGTCAGGGCTAAGGCCAGAATAAGAAATAAACTTTATAAGCCACTCAAAGAAAAAGGTCCTCTTTGTGTCTAGCAAAACCCTACAGGTACACTACATTTCGACAGTTGTAACTTCCATAGTTTTTATAGAAGAATGGTGGTATTTTCAAGGATATTTATTTATTAGGAACTTACTTAATGGAATACTGTAATTGGTTATACTAAAGGTATTCAGTTCTGTGGTTCACATGCTTCTTAGTAATTGTAAAAAATGACACCAGCACATGTCTCCTTATATGTACTAGATATTTGGACATGTTTCACTGCTGTGATTTCCATATCAAATTTGGAATATTTCATTTGTCTTTGCTTGGATGATTCTTTCATTCACTCACGATAGCCAACTGGGTTAGTCTGGTGGGTAGCGCGCTAATCAGCTAACCCTAAGGTTGTGGGGTTCAGTCCCTCTCAGGGCATGGGTGTTGTGTTTGTCCAGATTGGCTTTTTTTTATGACTTGAAGAGGTGCAAAATGACCATAGTCATTGAAGCACCCTATAAACAAAAATATTACTACTCAAGCGTAGTCAACCTGTTTCTGGAATGGGAAACCTTTGAAATCAAATATCGCACAGTAAGATATTTTAGTCTCCCTTGCTTATTCAGTTCCCTCACATGATTCCTAAAATATGCAATGAAAACATTCTTAGATTCTAAATACTTGTGCAGTAAAAGCCCAGAAGTAAAAGTGTAGGAAAAGCCTCAGGGGGAAACACCTCGAAGGGTTTTGGTGCCATGACACCTATTGTTGTGGAGGATTACAAGCATATGGGTTTTGCTGACATGGGGAAAGAATGGCTACGAGTTATGACGCAGCTTGCCACAGCTGGAAGTGGAAAAAAGCTATATGCCCATCTCATCTACAGTTATGTCATCCTAGGCTCCATGGGTAACAAAATGACGCATCAGGAATGTTGACTAGCCTTGGTGGGAGGACTTATCGAGCGTAGAGCATCAGCATTTCCCCAAAATATACGAGAGGGGAAGGCCCTGTAGTGCAAGTGTGACGAAGCTACGGCTATTGGAGGCAAAGAATAATAGACACTGGCCAGTCAAAGGGAATCACTGAAGATGCCGCGTTTGCCCCAATAAGGGTAAAATTTACTGGGACTGTGACAGTGCATAAAATATGCAATGTGGGTCTCGGTATATGTAACTCTTTTTAGGAATACCACACAAAGCACTAAAAAGTGATAATAATATTATAGTATGAAGTGCTGTCACTTATGTTAGCATTTACTATAATTTCAAACAAAAAAGCATGAAAAACAAATCGTTCTTTAAAAAAACAAAACTCTAATCTTCATCCTAGAGCAAAGACTATTTCCATTTGTATATCACTTATTAAAGTGATCAGAGAACATGCATAAAATAACGTAAACCATTTATGATAGAATACTTTTTATTTCGTTAATTTATCTCAAATAGTTTGCAGACTATTGAAGATTATCAAAGTCAGTGCAACAAAAGTTGAAAAGACCCAAATTAAATTGGGCAATGAAGCACGCTTGCTGTAATTTAAACCGGGCTTTTAAAGGTTAAGTAACACATTTTGCTTCCTCTGACTACAAACATAATTTCAATGCCCAAATCAGCCAGCCAATAACTAATATTTTCTTTTGAACTAAAGAAAATCAACTTAATTGCTAGTTAATACAAGATTTAAAATACACCTAATAGAGGCTATCACTAGCTTTTCAAAGGTGAAATCTATAGGTGCCTGCCTACTTTAGTTATGCTTAAATTTCCCATTTATATGAAATTCTACCAAAACACAGTTATTCTTTTTGTTCATCAACAACCATGCATCACTTATGCCAGAACAACTTAATAGAGGTTTCAGCGCAAGCTGTTCATTATTTAAGTCTCACATTATTTTGGGAATCTATGAATAGGTTATCAGCATAAATAATATTACTTTCGAACATGAAAGGAGACGTTTGAAGAAAAACAATTCTAGATTACAATCCAATGAATTGCAGCTTAAACTGGCAGCATACATCTTCTTCTCTGAAATGAAACCTAATGGTACCAAAATATTGTTTTTTCATTTTTTATTCACCTTGAAACCATCAGTATTTAATGCCTGAAAAGAAATACAGGAAAAGAAACAGACGTCTGACTTCAAACCACCACTATGGACCAACCTTTACATTGGTGATCAATGTTTATTCCTGACTAAAATATCTGGAAGGCTCTCTATAGGGAACATTTCCACTGAAAATTGTTCTTTTGGTTCATGTGCAGCTCACTTATCAGCCTTCAGATGATGAACTATATGAGTGAAATCCTATACACACTATATATAAATAATAGGTAAAACCAAAAACCTTAGAGAAACCAGTGGTACAAAATCATATGGCAATTGTATTTACATTATTATCAAGCACCATTAAATTATTCTTTATACTAATTACAACTGTATCCAACATTACCGACATAAAGTAATCACACAACCTATTTAAGCAGCAATGGAACTAATAATTCACAAACCTCATGAGCTTAATGAAAAAACAACCACATCAACCTAGAGATTAATGAATCTATTATAACTAACTTACAATAAATCTAATGATAAGTAAGCACCAAAAGAAGAAACAATAGAATGATAAAGAATTACTTCAAGTAGATACCTGCAATAAACATACCGTTACAAAATAATTTATTCAAATAAAATATTTTGCCAATTGCATTATAATGTAATACAATATGATACTTAAATGTTTATACATGCACTATGCAAAGTGGCATATCTCCACAAATTTCTCTATTGACCTGGAATGAAAATTGTCCATAACACAATAGATTCATACCAGTAACTTTTAGCATTATTTTATTCAATGCAGTGTATTTAATAAAGATCTATTCTTTTTACCTTCATATTTCTTTATACTATTTAATAACAAACATTTACAAAGGTAAGACGCTACATAAGTATTTCATTAAACTTTTCAAATTACAGTCGGAGAGGAGCACTTATGAGAGAGCACAAAACAATTAACAAGAAGCAACGTTGTTTCCAGTAAAATGCCTAGGCACCTAAGTTAATATTCTGACAAATGTCCCTATTCTAAAAACATCAACATTATCTCAATTACCTAAATTCCTTTTACTGCACTAACTGTATCCCTCATATTTAAAAATAAACCAAACATGGTAGGAGTGGGAGACATGCATTTCAACAAATGCAGAACTGAATGGGAAGATTTATGATTTGCAATTCTTTTTACTTGAAGATCTTAATGATAGCTTAAAGGTATATCACTTCCTATTCAGGCAATTTTTCATTTAAAAAATTAATTTCAGGAATTATAGGACATGAATAAGGAGAGGGGGAATCACCAAAGGTTAGTCTTATTTAGGCCCCAGAAGGAAGATCTCATCAGTGAAGAAGATGATCCACAGCTTACCTGATCAATGATATAGTTCCTTCGCCGGCTACCAGCCAAAGCCAACAAACGAACAAGACACTTAGTGCATTTATCAATGAGAACATCCCAGCGACCATGATAGTTCCTTTTTCTTGGAAGCCCCATTATCTGAAATTTGAAAATAGGGATTACAAATACTCTTAGTGCTACAAATAGTATAATTTTAGTTTGTGAACAACAATTTTATCAAAAACATTTAGCCAACAACATCATTTTTCCTCTGACTGCACATAGAGTCAACCTTTTTCCATGGAAACTTTATATGGTATACCCCGGGAACATCTTATAATTATAGTAAATCCCTGAATATATATCACTTCTCCCATTTTGCACAACATACCAGTAGCATAAGGGGGGGTTGGATTATATTCAATATTTTCACTTGATTTCAATGTTTTACGAATAACTTCTTGATGCATAGGCCGTAATAACTGGAGTGTTTTTACTCAATATGTTCACCTAGAACTACCTTAATACAGCACAATCTTGATACTATGTATACTGATTTTACACACATGACGATGAGTGGGTCCGGCCAATACTTTTAAGTATTCTTTTGGAGTTACTATGTGAAATGAAGTAAATTTGAAAAAATTAAATTTTTGGTCCATGGTGTAAGTATGACTTTGTACAGTAGAATCTTGATTTTACATAACACCTAGGGACCCAAATTTTTGGTGTTTTGTAAAATCAAATTATGTAAAAACAAGATAATGGCTGATTTCGATAAATGTGGTCTGATTTTGTAATGCATCATAATACAATGCTATACACTTGCCATTTATAACTATTTTCACTGCAAAGACATCATTTAAGCACATAGTATTCAGTAATTGCAAATAAAACTAGCTTCATTATAATTCAGAGAATTATATTTAAACAAAATTTTTTAAAAACAATAACAGTTAATTACTTCTCATAGAATAGTATACGTGGAGAATTTCAAATTATCTTTACCAAGTATATAGTTAGGAATCATGCATATCTGAAGGGAAAGTATAAATTGTATTCAGAAACAAAATTGGAATATAGGACAGACATAAAACATTAACCAATATTAGAGAACTTCTGGAGATCACAAAAGGAAAGTTTAGCACATTAAAATATATAGTGACATATATGACAAGCGGATTCAAATGAAAAAAAAAACAAATTCATCTGCAAACTTCATGTTGAAAAATTATGTTACCTAAAGAAAATCAGTGAAATTTGTCTGCAATTTTAAACGCTCCAATTTTAAGTGAATTATTTTTTCAATCTTATTCAATTTCTCTCAAAAATTGTCACTAACTTCATAAAATAATTGAAATGATGCAAAGTATTAAAGGCTTGGAGGAGATCTTCTTTTCTTTCTTAGTTAGGGATAACTAAATCACTTTCAACTTCATCATTGTTACTATGTATTTCAGGACTGCAACCTGATACTGGCTCCAAAGGATCTCCTTCAGTTTGTTTGACCATGAGATTTTGTCAAGGCATCATCGTCGATTGCTAAATATTCTTCTATACTTGACATCTGTGGTGCAGCCAAATGATTTAAATATAATGCAAAATCACCAGCTAAGCCAAGTTTCAAAATTGTCTTTGTTCTTCTTCAACACGATTTCTTCGGCTTTCTGTTGCAGGATTGGCCCATTCATAGGAATATTTGCTTCACGACATGTGAAGAAGAACTCACAGATTTTTTCCTCCAATTCCTCAAACTTGGCTCCCTTTAAGGTTTTCCTCTGTAAAGGTTTCCCTGAATTCACCGCCGTTTCAAGTTCCTTCCTACCTTTTAGAATGGTGGATAGAGTTGACATTGGTATATTGAAGAGGTCTGACACTTCTGATAAGTTGTTTTGTTTCTTGTCATATTCTTCAATCATCATCAGTTTTTCTGCAATAGAAATGACCCTTCTCCGTTTACGTTGAGGTGCAGTATCCATTTTATCATCTTTTTTTATTGTCCGGTTATCAGAAAATTAAATTCAAATATAAAGATACAAGAAAATTCTTCCTCTTTGTCCTCCTCCAACTCTTACACCTATAGACAGCCTAGTCTTTTTCAGACCACGGTACATATACTGAGGTAAAGAGGATGAAATGAGTCCCTCTTTCCCTCTCAGGCAGCAGCAGCAGCTAAGTGTCACAACCCACGATCGGCAGGGCTCAGCTCTGTCTGAATCGGTGAAGTATTATTTGTATGTTGTCATGATTTGGCGAACCCCCCCTGGGTTTGCCCCCTGGGCCAGGGCTATTCATAATTTCATTGTCGCATTTTTTGTCTCATCATCATGTTTCTGTCACTGAGAAAGTATTTTTTCATCGTCATCAGTTAGATCAGAGATTCCCCCTTGTTTGTTTGCTGCCCCCCTCTGACTTTCAACTAATCCCTTCTCTTGCTTGTCATGAAAAAGGGACCTGAAAAGGGGACCTCCTGTTGTCTGGCAGTATCTCCCTACTGGCCTGACCTTCAACTAATACCACTAATACCTTTTCCTGCATTGTCTACAAGTCTAGCTCACTGCTCTATATGTTCTTTTATTCCAATCAATCAGCTATGAAATAGCACCAGGAAATGACAGACTGGAGCACAGATTCCGATATATAAGTTGTTCATTCATTCCCCAGGGAAGTCTGTGGCATAAAATTACAGTCTCTTCACATAAAATCATCACAAAATCTCTCGTAAAGCCTTCCTTATAATTTAGATTTGAGAGGCATGATAATGTAATGAGTGTTTCAATCCTGTGAGTTATGCAACACAAACATCACTCACACCAAAATCTACTCGTTATAGCGATAGTGCAGATATGACCACTCGTAATAAGTGGCGGAACTCACTATGTTTAAACATGTGGACCAACCAATGCAAAACGATCACTTACTATAGCGGTACTCTCTTTATAAGCCATACTCACTGTAGCGGACTTCTACTGTACTTTAGTCGATGACTGCCATTACAATCGACGTGAATATTCCTGATTTTGTTGCAGTGTCATTAAGTTCTGCGGTTTTGTTTCGTAAAAACGAAAGACTACTTCCCCCGGGGACCAAAAAGGCTTTTCGTAAAATCATTATATCGAATTTACGGAGTATCAAATAATAACTCCATAAGAATACATAGAGGGATGGTCGGGACCGCTTCATCACTTGCGTAAAACCAAATTTTTCATAAAATCGTAGGATCAGAGTTGATTCCCAACATACACATTTTGTGAATCACATTGCCTGCATTTTCCACGAACTTGGCTAATAATGAAATTCCTCTAAAGCACACAATCTCAAGCCTATGTGATTGGTGTGATTACTATTGTAGATATTTGAAGACTTTCTATCCCTGCCTATAACTTCCAACTACACCCAAAAGCTTTTGCAAACTCTTTAGAAGCTTTGGAAAAACACTTAAAAATTACAATTAAATCACAAAAATAAAAGTTACAAAATGTTATCACTTTGTAGCATGTTTTTAAAATGTTCATGTAAATACTGTGATGATTTAATAGCTATGAATATATTTACTCCCTATTACCATTTTGTCTTGTTTTTAAACAAAATCTAATTAGCTTTAAGCAAGCATGAACATATTTTCTGATAGTAACCTATGAGAGAACCTTACAAAAACAAAGTTCTTATTCTAAACCATCCTCATAATTCTTAAGCAGCTTTGAGAGACTAAAAATCAAAAATCATTTGCTGTATTAAATTAGTTTGCTAAATTAAAGAAAGATAAGAATTACACAGAAAAAAAGACAGAATGGCACCAATCAAGGCACTCTCTACACATAAATGCATTACCAGTGAAAATTACCTGTGAATGAAACCATTACTGTGAATGAATGTATGGTGAATATCATCATGATTTCACTGTGTCAATTTTTTATTCCAAATACGAGATGGAAACATAGCACTAACCTCTCGCCTGGTAATCTCTGAAACTCCATCCTCTGAAGCGAGATCTCCTTGACCCCCACTCCTCCTCTTCCCCACTTCGCAAGATGGACAAGCAACGCTGTCAACCCCTGGCGAACCCCCCAGTGGTGGCACTTCTGCCACTAATAGCTCCGACTCTGGAGTGGACCGTATCCTTGAAGATATCCCCTGAAGGAGCCTCTCCAAATGATGCAGTGCATAGTGGGTAGGTGTATGATCAGGGGCACCACAGTTGTTGCAGGGCACAAAGTTGTCATAGCAGCTGAAGGTCTTAAACTCCATCCTGTACAGTGCAGTGCCATTTTCAATCATGTGAGTTGCGTATGTATGTACTCATTCGAATACAAATTTTTTCATTATTCTTTTTGTTAAAGTTCTCAGTACTTCCTATTGTTAATGTCCAAAATTTACAAACAACTGGGGTATATCCTTCACCATTCCCGCAAATAGTGTGGAATCAGCTACAACCAATGTATGGTCATCATTCTAAATCTATTATCAATCTTTTTTCCACATTTGGAGGAAGGAATTATTTATAGATATTCCTTATCACGAAACCTTCAAGTCAAAAATGACTATTAATGCATTTCCCTGGTAACACTGACTTCTTGTTGCTAGAAAAAAATCACCGAACCCTTGTTTGGAGAAAGGTTATTTGAAGGCATAACTCTGCAATTTTTACAGTTGGTTTTATTTTCAACGACCATTGTTTCATTGTGTTGCAGCATTTTCAGGCATCATTCTTTGAAAAATTACCTAAAGAAGCTGCAACTCAACAAAACCAAAGTCTTTGAAAATAAAATTAAAAAATCTTGAACATTGCTGTTACTGCTTCAACCAACCTACAGTTAAGCATATCTACAGAGTTAACTCTGAAGTAGTTTCCTAAAAATACTGTTCTCTTTCATCGTATCCAATAGAAAAACACCCTTGCATGCCAAGTTGGCTTATGGAGAACTAGAATATAAATTTCATGTAGAAATCCAATCTATGTTGCAGAGAATGGGTAGTCATATGAGGCAAACAGCATCAGTCATAAAATTCTACTTAGATTATAAAATTGAAAAAACAAATAAATACAATCTGTGCAGTTTATTATGTGTGACATCATGCCTGAACAATTATCAGAAAACTCTGCTATTTACTGCTTTTAACACAGCCCACAGACCTGTGCTTCAAAATCGTCTTTTGCAAAAATAAACTGCACTGATCAATCTGGTAATCTTTTAGTTAACGTGGAGTATTTGAGCGATCATCAGTGGCGAAGTGGTATCACTATAAATCTTTGTTAACTGAGGCATCACTAAACTTGTCACTGAAGGGCAAGGCACTTGTCACTCAGTTGGTAAATAATATGTTCACTGAATAATTAATTATTTATAATGGCAAAATGAAAAAATTCTGAATAATTATGACCGATTACTCGAGATCACTTGGACTTGTTTAAGCAGGTGCATTGCCTGCTCAATACAGCAGTCAGCATCGAAAAATTCACCTCTATCTTGTGTGTGCTTCACCATTTTCCCAGTAACTGTGACAACTGTCATTTCCCTTCATATCCATGCAGTTCCCCTCCCTCAAACAGTATCAATCTAGAGAGAGACATAAATAGCAACTTGAAAACCAACATGAATATTTACAAAGTTGAAAGTTAGCTGGCTTTTGTAAATAAGAACCTACCACTAGGCACTCGGCTACAACATAAAATAGTGGGAAGGATTCTACTATTTTTAACTTTTGAGAAAATAAAATTCAAATAACTGTTAGTTGAAACTACCACCCAAGAGTACCTGCTTATAAAAATCGAAGTCCCTCTTTTGACGTAACAAGCTGCATTTTTGTCTGTTTATAACAATTATAGCCTAATTATTATGAAAAACTTGAGCAAACAAGCCTCTTTAGTTCTCTTTTGATTTAGCTTTTAAGAGGGGCTTAGTACCTAGTCTTCAAATTCATATGCTAACAGCTCAGTTCTTTCAAAGTCAGGATATTTTTTTTAATTTGAAGCCAATTCTTTTCACTACATCCCAAACACCTTTGATGACCTGATGTAACAACATAATCATCTTCATGCAGTTCCTCCTCACTACTGTTCCTTCAACCACTTCAACAGCTTCTCCATAGTTAATTCACTACCTTCATCTTCAATAAGGTCCTCCACATCCTCTTCATCAACATACTTCCCTAATGAGTCATTACGAGTGATAATTCTCTTCACCTTCTTCATTAAACCCCCCTTAACTCATGAATAACTTCAGGTCAGTTTCATCCAAGGATAATTTTTATACATCTAACAGAAACCTCATTCCATAATCAAATGAACACCACACAAAATATTCAAGTGAGACTCCCAAAATTTCTTTAGTGTGATGGTATTGGGGCCAGTAGTCACTTTGAAGCACATTGCAAACATCTTTTTTAAATGAGGTTTTTTAAAATTAGCCATAATATTTTGGTATATCAACTGGAGTAGTAGCATTGGGAGGAAGGAATTTTAAATTTAATGAAGTTAAACTCAGCTTCCAAAGACATAGTAAGCCCATGTTTGACAATGCATTATCCAACAGTAACAGTGACTTCAGTGGGAGGTATATTCCTCAACTACTTATTTATCTATACTCACTTATTTCACAAATATAGTCTACATGTAGATGGCCCGTAATCAACCAAGTGGATGAACTCAGCTACATTAAGCTCAAAGATATTCATAACGACATCAAAATCTTTTAACTAAGAGAGCTCAAGAAGATTCATGATGAAATGCTTTCAGAAATTTCCTCAAATATTGATTACAAAAGTTAATATTAAAAAAATGAGATTCAATATTTGTGATAACATTGTAAGAATCCAGTAAAAACCTGTCCTAAATGAAAGTGTGGAATGAGATTAATATTCTAACACACTTAAATAGGAAAATATATCAGTTTTAAGCATGAAGTTTTCATGAATTCACTTCACCAATAATCAAAACCCTTAACAAACTTTGCATATACAGAATTATCAAAAATTACAAACATGAAAAATCACATAATCACATCAGGCGTGACTTTGTGGAACTTATACATGAAAAATCACCATTGTTACTATATTATGAAATCCATTATGTTTCATATAAGTATTCCATCATAATAATTAATTAATTTAATAATTTAAAAACATCACAAATTAGAAACAAGTACATTGTGATGATAGCAGTCAAATAAATTAAAATGTTATGACCAATGTTCCTAGGATGACCTATGCTAAAAGAGGAACAAGTATTTTTCATCATTCAAGTGTTGAATGAATTTGAAAAATTATGATTATGTGGTTCAACTGTAATTCCAAAGTGTTAAGGTTTCCATAGGATCAAAATAATAAAAGAATTCTCAGCATCTATTCAACCATGTAATATATGAGGTTAGCGAAGAACAGAAAATAATTAAATATAAAACATTTATACTTGTGAAAAGGATATTTTTGCCATTTCAAGCAAAGCAAGTCACAATTGATTTCTATTTGTACTGCCAGCTACACTTTCTCATAATTATGCTTAACATTGTTGATTTAATTATTGGAGTAGTGATAGAGCTTTGGTCATAAGAAAATAAAAGCAAGAGTTTCATATAAAATAAAATTCATTATTTAAATTTAAACAGTAATAAACTGCTACACATTGTGTGATTCTCAACTATATTATCACAAAGAACCTTCTGGTTTTGTCTGAAATATAATTTCATTGCTATTAATGGTAAGTGAAAGACAATGGTAAATTCATAATTTGCACATTAACATGTTATTTAAAGGTAAAATTGAATAAGAATAACAACAAGCTTCATTGTACTTTCAATCCAAGTTATCGGTAGTTTATCATATAAAATTTCACATAAATTCATTCTTACTCCTATGAGATAAGAACCAGCCTCAGGAAACCCACAAAAATCAAAATTTCCATAATTCAAATACTGGCATAAAGAGAGAGGGAGAGAGAGAGGAAGAGACAATGAAAGACTTTTAACAGACACTTAATTGATTCCACTATTCTAAATGAAATTACTGCCAAATGCAAGACCAATGAAGCTATTGTCACTTACTTGCAGGTGATAAACATGGCATCAGCCTTTTATGAGGTAGAAAAGATACTTGGAGTACTTTCCCCCTCCATCATGCCATCCCAACTGGACTGGCTAATTTAATTTGGAACTCAACAAAACTGTTGGTTTCCTGCACACACTTGCCTGTTCTGGTCCATCTCGGAAGAGACAAATTCCATGAACGTCGCTAGTTTAGGTGTAGTGGATCTAAGTTCAGACAGGGGTTGGCAGGGAGGGAACAAGCCAATATCAGAATATTGTATTTACTAATGCACAGCACATAACTAGGAATGGAGGTTATAATATGATAGTGTACGTTAATTATAAAAGAGAGAAACTTCAATAGATGAAGGATGACAGAGTAGGGTTATAGTACAAATAACTTTATCCAAACCTATCTCACAAAATTGTTTTAAATTACTTCAAGTTTATATTATTTTTAATAAGAAAACCAATGTCTCAAGTTTAGGCTATCTCTCCTGGATGAACGAAATTCAAAACTTGATAATGATCATTAACACTGAAATCATCTCAGGAATTTTCTAATCTCATCATACAACTTAAGTTGAAATTTATTTTGGTCAAGTAGCAAAATACTATAACAACAAATTTGAAAAAAAAACAGAGAAGCTAAAGAGAGCAAAAAAAACGTGAATGTCTCATCAATTTGGCAAAAATGATTCAGCCTCTCAACAAAACCTAAAATATTTGGAAGCAGTAAGTAAATATTTTAAAAACTATCAGGTTTGTTTTTTTCTTGTAGAAACCAATTATGAAGATAGAAATTTACGTGCAAATGAAAAAATGTCATTCATTACTACAGGAATCAAAGTTAATGTACTCAAAGAAGGCCAATTTAACACCTTTAACTGCCAAGTACAGCAAATATAGGGCAAGTGGTTAGTGAAACGACAGTAACTTCCACCTGGGGTGGGTTGAGGGTGCCAAGGTAGTATCGGTGGATATGTGATCCAGTGCTCGAAACAAACCAGGGTGCATAGCAGACTTTCCAGGCATTCAAATCCAGCTGAGAATGTAATGGTAGAGCACCAACGAAAAAAACCAAAGTCCATGCTATTATATATTCCCTTTTCTCTCTCTCTCTTATTCTCTCCCTCTCTCAATGATATTATAAAAGATGGGAAAATGACAGGTGTCATCACATTGGAAAAGTAGTCATAGAGGAGACTGCCTGAACATTATCACACCACGACAGCAACCACGAAGATCACAAAGAATAATCCAATACAAACGAATAGTACATGAAACACTACTGATGAAAACTGTCTTATCCCGGGGCCATTGTATCTATCATTTTCAAAATATTTATCATCATCAACTTACAGAGGTTTTAAAAATTATTTCACATGCTTCAAGAGGATTAGATGTCCTTTCCGTTGGAAAAACTGAAAATTTAAGTGCTGAGTGGCATTTCAGATATTCTGCACAAATTCCTCCAATTTGGGAATAGTTAAAAAAATACATAAAAAAACAAAATCTCTATCAACCGGTGGGGATATGAAAAGTGATGGTCATATATTGTGGCTAGGATATCTTGGCAAAAGAGAACTTTGCAGTAACATATCCACTGGGGAGGTTGGTGAGCAGCCCCTAACTTTAGGGCATCTGCTTGCAAGTGCTAGCAGCATGTTTCTTTCTGATCGATAAAATTTTCACCTAGGAATCTGTGTAGTCTTCGTGGGGCATGTGATCTTATAGTAAGGCAAGGCATGGATTCCTTTTTGTTTTGTCTTTTCCAAATGCCTTGCACCCCTTTCTGTTTCGAGCACTGACATGACATGTCTAAAAGTGACATTAAGCTCATGTGAAGCACCCTAAGAACTGTCACCACCTCTCTGCATTAACAGACTTGACATGTTATACCAAAAGTCTTACTGCAATGAACTCTCAATATAGTTATCTCAGCATTTAATAACAGCTTTAACTTAATTTAAAAACATCATAAGTACAGAATGGGAAGTAATTAAACACAAAACTCAGCAGATAGGTTATCTTTGAAATTACTATGCAAATAAAGTAATAAAGAGGGCACTTAAAGACAAATATCAACCTTTCACAAAAAACAATAGCAGTCTGTCAACCATTAAAAATATTTCCAGAACCCAGGAACTCTGTCTTGAAGTCAAATCACGAGGAATATTAAAAAAAAGAGATGAGTTTGCCATGTTAACCATGAATGTTATACATTCCAAAGATATTACACAATTATAATTGACCAAGCATTCCAGTGCAAGTCAGTCTAAATTAATCTAACTGTTAATAATTAATCTTATCCTAAGGATAACAACAATTAATACCAAAAGTCCATTGATTACAAAAAAACATTTTTTTTTTAAGAAAGACCTTCAAAAACTAAAGGAATAATGTTTGCCATAAGAACAATTTATGAAATGCCCCTGCAAGGATCTCCTTGAACATATCATCAGGTGAAGTAACTCACCATTAACTTGATTAATACCCAACTATCATGACTGCGAATTACCATGATACACAGAGACCAGGGTTACTCATAAAATAGATGTGTGTCCAACACCCCCCCCGCCCCGCCCCACGCCCCCCCCCACCCCCCCCCCCACCCGCCCCACCTCCCCACACCACACAGACACGCCACAAGAAAGCACCCCCCCCCACCGCCCAAAC
>WURS02000018.1:3837565-3855672 GCA_011762765.2 Rhinocypha anisoptera
CCTGGGTGGGATTCGAACCCGCGACCTTTGGGTTAGCCGGTGAGCACGCTACCCACCAGGCTAACCCGGTCGGCCATTCCCTATGTGGAGATTGAAAAATAGACCTAGTGGGGATTCGAACCCATGACCTTTGGGTTGGGAGAAGAGGACGTTATCCTACCAACACTGAGGCTGGTAAATAGGAGTAAATATATTTATTTCTAATTTGCTCCGAAATTATTGGTAATAATTAAAAAATATTTTTTATGGATATCATTCAAGATTTAGCTTAATTTAAAAAAATTTAATCACATTATCATTTTATTGATGTTTTTTTCGACTAAAAGTTTAAAAAGTTTTTTTTGTTCCTTACTCTATATGATGTTCAATGCAGTTAAAATAAAGAGGTTAAAATAGACAAATTCTGTTGGTATTCTAGGAACAGGAGATAACTTTGAAAATACCTAATCAGTAGTTTAATTTAGCATATTCTATTTTAAAAATAACCTTTGTGTTCTGCTGAATCACTGCCTGTAAGTCCTGCATCTCTTGATGAAACCCATGCAGAAAAACAATCATTTTCATCTTGGCCCAAATGTATAGTAAGCATCTGGTGAAACAGAAAACAAACCGAACATCAATGCAAATCACATGATAAAAATAAAATGTTATAGGCTAAAAAATATCATTTACAATTATTATACTTTATTACCTCAATATATTAGCACATTAATACTAATATCACTGTTTCACATTAATGCTGGAAGATATCAGTAACATTTATTTAAATCCTATATCACATAAAAATGTGAATATGAAAGAAAAATAAAATATCATCTCATTTCCTACACATAGGAATTGTTTGCTTTGTTAAGTTGCTTTCCAAAAAGTTTCAATAATTTATTTCATAGATATGCATTAGAATTATTCATTATCATTCATTCATTATTATTCGTTCCTCATTAGAATTAGACTCAAAATTGGCAAGAAGTAAATAATTTTTTCAACATAGTCCTATTATCTATAATACTTGTATGAATTACCTCAAATAATAAGGATTTTATGAATAATGAATAAGATAATCAATAATAAAGGTCACTAGATAACTAGAAAGGTAATGTGGTGGCCTCATCAAAAAATAAATCAATTGGAAAATGGCTCAACTTTTAATTGTTTGATAGTTTTCCAGATGATAGTTCAGGATTATAAATGCATCATGTAACATTTTGATGTTACTTTTTCTATGTCATGAATTTTTTAAAAACTTAACCTACTTCTATGTCAGTTTCATATTTTTATGCCTTAAATTCATATTTTTATACTGGTTTGTGTTTTCTTTCTTCATCTTCACATTTATTGAGGAGCTAACTAAAAACATGAGATACTATTTCTGTTAGTTAATAGAAATTTAGGAATCGGTGTACAATACAATACAAATTCACTTCCAAAGGTAAACAAGAGGTTTTAAAATTAACTTTAAACCTAACATACTTTAGCATATCAAGCACTTTACTTTAATAACTTTTAGAATGCAGTAATTTGATCATGGTACTAGATATATTATAGATAAAAAAACATTTAAATAGAAACAACTTACTCCAGTCTTTAGGTCAACACTAAACCAATTTGGAACATAAACCATTCGAAAACGTTTCTTGACTTCTTCTTCAAAGTCAACTTTTCCCAAGTCTTCTACTTTGCATGCCTGTGGATTATAAGATGCAGGTTTAATTAATAATAAGAAAAAAGAAAACAATTAAATTCCTAAAGAAAAATTATGAATATAATCAAGTAATTCAGAGTCTCAGTGATTCACAAACAGATGCTTTTGAATATGCAATGGATATATGTAATAGCTTTGAAGATTATTTCAAGTATTTTTATCACCAGAAGAATTTGCTACTGCTTCAATGGAATGCCATACTTGTAGTACTACACAATGCCCATCAGCATCGACATTTTAAAATTACCATTATGGAAACACTGAAATTTCTACAACATTCAACCATCAAAATGATAGTTTGAAACAGAATCTATACAGATTAACCCTTTCATGCTGAACGACTGATATATATCATAATCATCCCCCTGGTATGAACGATTGCTTTTTTTTGTTTCATCATCAGTACTTCAATCCGAAGATTGGTTGACTGCAATCCTCCATCCTTTCTTGTCTAAAGCTAGTCATTTTTTTTGTCGCACACTCATATGTAGGGAATGTATACCAGTTTAGGGCTCCAGCACGAAAGGGTTAACAAAATCTTATAAAAAGAGAAAAACAAATGTCTTTCTTCAGTGAGAAAATAAATGCATATTTGTAGTTGTACCTTTATGAAACGTTTTTCCCGAGAGAAAAGTCCTGGAAAATATTGTTACAAGAACAGATCTGGTTTATCTCCATTGTAAAATACCACACAAAAACATATACAAAATATCACATTTACTGAGTGCCTCACCCTTTTGTAATCCATTACCAAAGGCAATTAAAAATGTACACACTATAACTTATTTTAAAACTAAGCTACATCAATATTTAATGGTTTTTATGTAAATTAATATCAATAATGCAATTAAATATCTACAAATAGTTTAAATTCTAAAAATTGCCTTTATAAAAGTTTATGATGCAGAGTGAATTTAATGAAATATTGTGATATAAATATTTGTAGCTGAATAAAAAATCTTGTATTTTATGGAAATTGTTTAAAAATAGGTGAAATACATTTTAAAAATTCTCTGTAAAATTTTTTTAGTAGTGCAAATTTAATGAAATTGTTATAACTGTTTGTTTGTATATAAGCTGTGTGATGACAACTGTGTATTAACCCTTTTAGTGCCAGCCCCTATCACCCAGTATATGCGAAAAATTCCAGAGCCAGAGATTCACACATTTAAATATATATATAATATCAATTTTTTAACATCATATTTTTTTATTTACACTCAAAACACTTTTAGGGCAAGTAAAACATTTTATTTATTTTTTTATCTCCTAAACAATTTAATAAAAAATTATTTATTAAACAAAAAATTGGGCCAACATGGCACTTTTCACACATACCCCAAGGGCCAATAGATCGGCCCGGTGGCACTAAAAGGGTCGAGGGATATTTTTGCTGCCTGTTTTCCTTTGTTTGTAAGACTTTCAATTGCTTGTAAACAAATAATATTTTAATTAAATAATGGACTTACCTTGAGTACATCATAAATTGCTACGTTCTCCTCTGTGTCCTTGGTTATAATATGCCTTTTGTCATTGAGCACACGATATTGGCGAATTGCTGGTCCTCCTTTAATCGTATGCGAGGGCCTAGAGTGCAAAGGCCTCAGAGGTGGGTCCTCCACATCCCTTGTATCTGAACTGAAGTTGTCATCGACGATTCGGCTGTTGAATTTGTGGTCCCCGCCATCGGCGATGGGCCTTTGTGAATCTCCAACTGCCTGCACCGCTCCTTCACCCACTACTTCTATCCGTACTCTGCCTGATGACAGCATAGATCCAACAATGGGACCATTGCTGTTGCCATTTGTCACCAAAGTTTCTGTTAATGACTCACGCTTTGGGACAGGCTGTGATGCATAACCATGCAAAAGCAGAATATACATATGAGGACATTTTATTTAGGCATTGAATAACTGCTGTTCTGAAATAATGAAAATCAACATTATATAAATTAGACAAGTGCCAAATACAAGTACTGGTGATGGCATTTTTAATAAAATACTTTGTAAGAAAAGAACAATTCATTCGACATTAATAGCTAAAATTAAAAATTGAACCAGTGAATACTCAGAATGCTGTCGTTCATATATTACACTGAGCCCTAAAGCCAGGATTTAATTTTGGTATTTAAATCCTCAGAAAGCATTTAAATTTGTTTACATATATTCATATAGAATAAATATTAGCTACCATGCAGTGGCAAGGAAAAAACACAAAACAAATGTCCATTATTAATCATCTTGCCCCGTTTTAGTTGGTAAGAAACAGTCTTAGGCATAACATTTTATAAGTCCTTCATAGTTGGAGAACTAGGAAAAATCATTATCTTGGTAATTTCACCTACATTTGTATTTTTTCTCAGGGTCATGGTTTTGTTGCAAAGAAACATTATTAGTTGAAACATACAAAAATTGCCCAGTATGTATACAATTCCAGTAAGAAGCAACAGTAGGAGGTGGGAGAAAAAGTGTTCCCCCCTTCCTTTGACCACCAATCACCTAAACCCTCCCCACCTTTTTCCACCAATAAAATTCGATGGTTCATTGGCTCAATCAAACCCTTCCTCCACATCAAGCATTCTGAGGGTTACATGTTATAAGGAGTTATAAACAAGTTTTTTCTGTGGAAAAGTGCTGTTTTTTACGCTCAGTAGTTATAAACATTCTTATAATCCTAGTTTATCATAGCTTTGCACTAGAGATGGGCAATTTCAAGGATTGAATCGATACTAGAAAATCGATTTGAATCATATTGTGTGAATCGATTCCCGAAAAAGGTCGGATCCTCTAAATCAATTTGTATCACATTATGTGAATGGACTCCAAATTAATTTTCAGTCATGGCCAACAGTCTATTGATATCATGGGTGAAATTATCAAACAACACTGAATTTGACAATATCATATTTTTAGTCATGTAAAAAAGTTTCTGCTAATTTTGAATTCAAAAAAATGAAAAAAGTAGGTAATATTTCTGTGTAAGGTTCAGTATATTAATGTGAAATAGTTGACTTTGGCATCCATTACCTGGTCAAAGGTGCTTGACAAAGATTTAGTTTTAAAGCTTGTAAAGGCCTTTGAACTGTTGGCTATATGCAAACAGTAATTTATCCTGAATACATATAAAATATGTTTTCATATAAAGTCGATCAGCATGTGCAAATATCTCGTAGACCATCAAATGGGTGTTTAAATGCCCATTTTAGGAATCAGTTATAAAATGAGAACAATACTGATGCTAGATGCTTTATTTCTTTTCTTCCATATCTTTTTATTAGCAGTGACACACATGCATTAGTAGCTTCTTCGTGAAGCAGCTGTTTTATGCCATATGATGGTGGAGGTGGTAGGTTAAGCAAATCTGGGTGAAAACACCATCACAGACACTGGGTGGTAAAAATGTAAACAATTTGATCAAACCAGATTTAGGTGAAACTGGAATCAAAAAAGAAACTAACTGAATCAGAATTTGATCAAAATAATCAATTCAAAATAACCTGGAATCATATTAAAATAATCGATTTCTGATTGAATTGAATCAGAATTGCCCATCTCTAGTAGGCACTATTGACACTTGAGTCCAAGTTATATTGCAAACCACAAAAAATTAGACAATTACTAACGAAAATAGCAGAATATTTGTGAATTTTCTCAGCGGTAACTGGTCAAGTTTTAGTAAACTTATTGACATCATTAACTCGCCCACATGTGTCAACAGTTTCATTATTTAATCAATTTATAGTAAACCTATATTCTTAATTATGTTTTTTCATTAACCTTAATTCATACTTTCTCTAGGTGACTTTAGTCAAACAAAGATTTCACTTTATTCACATTACTATAGAACATTACCATTACCACATCCATTGAGATGCCACAGTGCAGAAATACAAATTTACCTTCAGGATTTATTTCACATACCCATCCATTGATGGTAGAACTGGAGGTTGCCACCCATAGGGTGTTGGTCTCTGGAGCCATGGCAAGTCGTAGTATAGGTGCAGACTCCTCGCAGATGAGAACACGCCTCTCAGGGTTTCTAACATCAGTCATCCATACACGTCTGTCCCTTCCACCCGAGATTACATGTCCAAAGTTATCTGTTGACTGCAGAAAAGCGAGATTTAAATATGTGAAGATGAACACAAGAACAAAACAAATTCTCTTTCACCTTAGAAGAATGTCAGATATAAAATTACATATGATGTTGAACTGAATTTTATAGTAAAATCAGATGTTTAGTCTCAGCAATTTAAATGTTTATACATAAAGCACCGGCATGAGTCTAAAAAAATCACTCAGCGGAGACTAAAACACTTATGAAGCTAATTTGCAAGGAAAATAATTCTGAGAATGAATGCCCATTTCCTCCATGAGTCTTGGGCATGATTTTGTACACAGAATTTAACTACCCTACAAATTATCCCAAGAGAGGAAATGTAGGGCAGCATTTAACACAGTTGAAATTTGAAAACTGACAAAAGATGAGACTATATGTTCCCTAATTTTATTTTCTTCGAGAAAGAAAGCTTTTCCAAGTAACATCATAGCTGCTAATTATATTTCATATAACTACTGGCAATAACAACTTTACTTAAAAGAGGGAGTTTAACACAAAAAGGGTGCCCAATATAAAAATATAATTGCCTATAATGTCAATGTCACGACATAAAAATAATATTATTGTCTACATGTTATGATGAAGAAAACCTAGACATTTCATTCACCAATATTTATGCATATTTCACTATTATAGTATATTAATTTACCAAGAGTGTCCAGACACCTTCTGTGTGCACCCTAATTGTAGAAATGCATCGTTGTTGGCCTAGTGACCATAATTTTATTGTACCATCAGAGCTGCCTGACAAACATTGGGTCCCATCCCAATTGAGCACCAGTGCTTTCACATTATCTGAATGGCCTAGAAATTACAACAAAGAAAAACCAGAGAATCAAATTATTAGGAAGTGTAATATATATATATTTAATGTCATGACTCCAAGAAACAAAGCACTTTGTATTTACACAAAATTTCTGAATGTGGAAATACAAAGTGTTTTGTTTCTTGGAGTCATGAAGCAGTTTCACAGTTACGCCTGAAATCATTTCTTTAATGCCATAATTGCTCTATAAGCATTTTAGTATCAAAAAGCTAGGACTAATACACTAAACACAACTTCAACTAATTAAACACAAATGTGAAGGCATATTAAATCACCAAAAACCAAATCCATTATAACTTCTCTTGTCTGCTAACTGGATAACCAAATTCTTCAATGGCAAACATGAGATAATCCTAATATAAATGCTTCTACAACAACATATTCATTATATTTTCAGATTTTTAATCTGACAACCAGATATTTAGGATGACTCACTCTTGTCCACATGAATATCACTATTTACTCAGTAAATTACACAAAAATATTAAGCTTTCCACCAAAAGGTTGTAGTGTAATGGTAGGGTTTCTTTTAATTTTATACATAATACAAGGGTGAGACAAATGAAAACCATAAATTTGTAATAAAGAATCAAAATTTCACGCCATTAACCTTTGTGACTCGGTGTGTTACAATGAGTTTGCAAAAAGGTCAGTAGGTGGTTGTGTCGTGTAGATGTATAAACACTGTAAAAGGACCAGTATAAAGATGACTGGCTCACTTGCAACTTGCACCAGGGAAGAACAGCGTTCTGTTATTCAGCCTGTGAAGTGAAGGTGTGAAACCAATTGAAATTCATCGCAGAATGAAGATCCAGTATGATGATGCATATTTGTCAAAGCAGATGGAGAAGGAAGTTAGCAAATGGTGTGTGACTGCAGTGGAAGATGCTCTTCATCCGGGTCAGGCACATCGGGTTGTGACTCCAGAGAACAATGCAGCAGTTGAAGCCATAGTGAAGGAAACCCCTGAGTGACATTGGATGAAATTGCTGCTTGTTTACACATAAGCCATGCTTCAGCACATCACATTGTGCATGATGTGTTCCAGTTTCACAAAGTGTCTGCCAGATGGGTGTTATGGCAGCTGACTCCTGAGTTGAAAGAGCAACATCTGGATGCTTGTGAAGAGCTTCTGCAGAGATCTGAACGAGAAGGTGATGGCTTCCTATCAAGAATCGTTACTGGGGACAAAATCTGGGTTCATTCCACCAACAGGAAACAAAGAGAGTAAGCATGGATAGCCATCACCCCTCATAAACAATACCAAAGAAGTTTCAGACAACCATCAGCAGGGAAGGTTATGCTGTCTCTCTTTTGGGATGAAAAAGGCATCATTTTGGAGCACTGCATGCCTAAAGGGACCACTGTAACCAGTGCAACATAATCAGATCTCCTAAAAATATCATCATTGGCCTGAAATCATATCAAAGGGACATGGATTGATGTCTACTGGCATCATTTTGCAATATGACAATGCAAGACTGCTCAAGCAACAGTAGCGATAATCATAGACTTGAAATTTGAGTGTCTTCCTCATCTACTGTTCTCCCCAGACTTTGATCCAAGTGATTTCCATATTTTTGGACTACTCAAAGAAGAAAAGGTAGACAAAAAGTTCCAATTGGATGAAGAAGTATGCAACACAGTACATTAGTGGTTGCTCAGTCTATCAAAAGAATTTTTTTCCAACAGAATTAATTCACTTTGCAAGTGTTACAGGACTTTCTTGAGTGTGGGGGAGATTATGTTGAAAAATAATATGGCTTTTTGCCACTTTTGCAGAATAATAATATTTTGTTAAATATTTATGGTTTTCATTTGACTCACCCTCTTATTTTGGATAGTAATAATTTATCAGGTGCCACAGTGAGGTTCATTTATACATGCACAATATTTATCTTGGTTTGCAGGTAATTTTGATCCTTGATAAGTATGTAAATTTATAATAGCCAGTTATGAGATATAAGATATTAAATAAGTGGGTATATACTACATTACAGTTGTTCATAATAAACTTAAAGGTGTCTGTTCCTGAAAAAAATCAATGGCTTGCAAAGTTGCAATCTGGAAAATAATTAAGCCAAAAATATTGAGGGTTATATTTATTTTTTATATAAAATTTTATCATCTCATATTAACATGAAACAATTAAAATGATAATTAACATATGACATATAGTTACTTCAGTGAGACAGTGCTAAACAATGACTTTAGATAAATGAAAATGACTTTAACGAAATAATTAGTTTATTGTGATAAATAAGAAAATCACTGTAGTAACTAGACTAATGAAGGATGCTTGAGACCTTTGTCAATATTATTTGCCAAAATTATTACAGACGAAGATATTTTAGCTGCTAAATTATAGAAAATCAGATCAATGGTGCAATAACTGCAATAATATATTCTATATTAAGTCATTACATACCTTTAAGTTTCATAAGCTTTGTGCATGTTCTAGGATCCCATACTCTCAGTACTTTTTCTGTAGATCCACTCACAATTGCTGTGCCAGAGGGATTCATAGCTAGACTATATATGGAATCTTTGTTTCCACTTAGGGCAGAAGCTGCAATTTAAAAGGATACTCAAATAATAAATATAATTAATTAAAGAAATGACATCTTAAAATTTTTAATTCAATAAGTATACTTACTGGTAGATTGTAACATATTTTTTGGTTGATAGAGGAAAATAGAAACAAAAAGTATTGATTGTTAAAGGGCATTTAACATTTTTGCATCAATGGGTGCTTTGCAAATAGTAAAAAAGAATGAATAGATAGACCAAATATACTTCTTTATATTCTGCTACAGAAAATGAACATTAGGGGCTTTCTTCCTATTTTTCAAATGGTGACAAATTCTTGATTAACATCAAGCCTTAGGAATGCATGCCCTTTCACAGCTGACTTCAACCAGTCAAAAGTAATTACTAAAAATTTACAGCCTTCATAAGAAAATGTCTTCACTACCAGTATACTTATATGTAATAAAAAAGTACTGAAAATAAATACTTACTTGAAACCGTATTGTTTGTGGCAGTCAAAGCCATTAGAGTATTTACATCCCAGAGATATATCGACCTGTCAAGACCTGCAGATGCCACTTGCTCTCTCTCTCTGGCATATGCCAATGCTTTCACGTAATCTCGATGAGTCCGAAGTGTAGACATACAAAACCCTTTATGAGTATTCCACACTTTCACCATTGTATCAGAACTGGCAGATATCACTGGAATTGGATAAGATGATAGACTTGATATGGAGAATAATCCAAGTTTTGCACGATACAAGACTACTCCTCCACCATGGTAAGATAAATGAATACACTTGGTTTTTCCACAGATATATTTCACTACCCAGGTTTCAACTGACAAGTCATCATCATCAATACATGATAATATTATAAAAGAAAAACTTTTTATTTCAACAAAATAACTTCCGTTCACTTGGGAAAAATTTAAGTCAGGAAAATTAATTTTTTCACTCCTCTAGTCATTAATTAGAAACAGCTGGGCTGAAATATTTTGGGCAGTGAAGACAATTGGTTATTATATAGTCTTTTCAAACAATTTGAGGTGATGCGTGTTAATCAGCTGGAATTGGAATGGCAATAAGCATAGTTTACTGTCTCTGAAATGTATATGAGACTGAATCCCCGTATGGTTATGGTGGTTATATTTTTCTAATAGAGTCCTATGGATTAGGGCTTAACTCTGTATAGGTGTAGAAGAATAAACTATCAAAGCAATATGCCTTAGCTATATGCTCAAGGGAATATGCTGGGTAAATATATATATATACCCAAAATCTCTCAAGTCATCAAAAGTTATCACTGTGTTAAAAAATAAAGGTAATAAGAACGATTTCACTAATTATAGGCCAATAGCCATTCAATCAATATTTGCTAAAGTATTTGATAAGTTATTCTTAAGCATACTCATACTTTATCTAGGAAAAATTAATTTACTATTTTGCCATCAACATGGGTTTATAAAGTATAGGTCTACCATTACAATAATGTATGAGGCCATCAACATCATCCTGACCTATCTTGATAAAAAGAGGGACACAGTTGGCCTATTGTAAGACCTCACAAAAGGATTTGATACTGTGGATCATCCTATCTTAGTTAATAAACTGCAATTCTTTGGAATAAGAGGAGTGCCAATCTCTGGATTCAATTGTATCTGAAAAATTGTATAAATAGCATCACGTTGACAGTAAATGGCCAGGAATACATAACTAGATGTTGTGTAGCTATTGGAGTCCCACAGGGATCTATTCTGAGTCCTGTGCTCTTTCTAATGTATATTAATGATCTCTCCTAAGCTTTAACCAAAACCAAGTAACATGATATTAAATCAGACAAAATCTCAAGCAATTTACTTCTCGCTTCACCCCCTGAAGTTAAGTCCTTTAATAAGAGATGATAAAGCTATACTATTTGGCACAGATACTGAGTTTCTTGGCATCTATTTAGAGTTGAATTTATCATGGGAGATGCATACTGATAACTTGTCATGAAAGCTAAGCTCATTATGTTTCCTTTTAAGAACCTTGAAAGAAACAGTAAGCATAGAAGTACTAGTAATGATGTATTATGTCACCAAATACTCCCATATAACATATGGCATTATCCTCTGGGGTATTTCCCCTTTTCACAAAAAAATTTCAAACTGCAAAAAAAAGGCCATTCATATTATTGCTTCCAGGCCTCTTACTGCATCTCCCCTCACAATATTTCAAGAACTTGGCCTCTTACAATTCCTATGTATATATACATATATTCTTTTTTAGTAATCTATGTCAAACAGCACTAATCACCAAACCAGTACTCTCACTAATTGACATATACAATATAATAGAACCAAAGCAGAAAGCCTGGGGCCCAAGTCAATGGAACCAATACTATACAATAAGCTTCCAACAAAGTGCAAAGAGGCAAAAGATGCAGGCAAATTGCTTCCAACAAAGTGCAAAGAGGCAAAAGATGCAGGCAAATTTAAAGAAGTAAGAAAATTTCTCAATATGAAAAAATACTTGTGTTTCTGAGTTTGTAAAGGACATATTCTGATGCCCATAATTATGATCAATAGCTTGAATCTAGATAATTTGTATTGTTTTCTTTCTGTGATACCTAACTATATGTCAATTTGTAGTGTGATTAATGATGATGGTATTTCTGATGAGGATGTTACATCTGATGAATTATGATTAATGTTAATTTCTGGTGATTAATGTAAAGTATAATGGTACGATTTAAAAAATATGTATCTTATAATGAACTGTTATTTAATTAATGAAAATTCCACCTTATTAGGTGTCTATTACTCCAATACCCTATGATGAGCCTTATAACATGTACTATGCTTATACCTGTATTTATGTTCCTTGGGTGATTAAACATGGATGCAGAAGGTGATAAATTGACTTGAACTGAAGTAGAAATGTAGTTGATAACTACTTTAAAGGATCAACAGTATTATAAAAGATGATGATAATTCATAGGAAAATGAAATTAATGTGTTTCAAATGAAGTATGAGTTCAACATTCAGTTAAACTAAGGGGACACAAATAAAAGCTTGTAAATGAAGCTTGTGAAAGAGGAAGACAAATGAATAAAAGTTTTAGAGAGTTGACAATGATGTAAAGTCACACATCAAGAAAAGTCACAAATAAAAAGAGTGAATGGAGAAGATTTAAGAGGTTAATGTATGTTAATACGACAGAAGATAATGTAATGTAAACAGCTATAAAGGTGGGAAGGAATAGAGGCATGAGGGATAATATAAATGGGTGCATAAAGTATGAAAAAACTACAGAAAGAAATAATGCAGGGGAAAAGTAGAGTACAAGGAGAAATAGGTAAGAAGTCAATGAATAAAATTCACAGAGGAGGCCATCACTTGGTGGAATTCCATTATGGCAATAATAAAATATGTTGTTTTTTGCTTGGATGTATTCCACAGAATTACATACTAATTCTGTGGGAATACAGCCAAGCAAAAACCAAAGTTTTATTATTGTCAAGAAGTTAATGCATAAATGAACCATTTTTAAGGGCCATGCATCAAAAGACAAAATATAGAGAGGATAGACATAAGAAGACAAGAGTACACTAGACAAGATTTTCAAACGTGTTTCTACAAACAAGTTTCTAAGACTATTGACATATATGCATAGTGATTTTTTCCAGAATTAGTGACCGAAGCCAAATAGTATAAAACTGTCAGCAGCAAATATGGGCTGTTTAGACAAAATATGTCTCTCAAAAAAAGTATAAAATTATCGCAAAATCGAAAATGAAAAATTTTTAAAAAGAGGAAAATGTCCTCATCATATATGCCAGGTTGAAATCATCAATAGAAACAATAGTGAGAACATCCATTAAGAAAATATGTATTCCTTTTTTAATTATTAGTAAAATAGTTAAGGGAAGCTAACTGCATTAAGAGAGTTGATCCCAGAAGCTAATATTTTAACGAAGACCACGGGAAATTTATATGAATTATTTTCACTATAATGCCATTTTTGAGATTCTCAAAATTAATAAAAACTTGGTTCATAAAAAGTTAATTTATGAACATTTAATAAGAATTTGGCATGCCCATAAACCTATCTAGTTTGTACCTCATCTAGAAACAATTCTCTAAAAATCAAATGATTAAGTATTAAGTAACTGACCCCAAGTCTGACATATCACAATAAAACTATTGACACTTTATATACCATATAGGACACTAAGTTTTTCGTAGGAATAAATAAAAACTAACGATTTTTTCCTCCACAGCAGAGAACAATGTCATTAACCCAGTCAGTATGATGCTCCATGGACTGAATATATGGCTCTTTGGTGGATGCTGTTGTTGATCCAGTTATATTCGAAGGTATAGCAGCTGATTTGGTGTTCCAAACACGTATTATACTATCACGTCCGGCAGAATATAAGCGGTGAGTATAAGGGTCATACTGCAGGGAATTTACTCCAGCCCGATGCTGTCGTTCCACTTCATCCCTGATCACAAATGATACCTGCAAAAGAACATAAAAGAATCAGAGGTAACCGTGTATGGCACTGGCATACAATTATTCTTAAATTCACCATGAAATATAATCTAAAGTGGAAAATATAAATGAAATAATATCATGGTATCAAACACGACTACTTATCATTAACTACTTTGACCACGCATCAATCGATGAATATTTTCCACAATAAGTATAAAAAAACTAAGATCACTTTGTTATTCACGCATGTGAATATAAATCAACAGATCTTATGAAGTTCTAAAGAAACAACAGAGTTGTTGATTTAACACTAACAGCAGCTCTTAAAAGTAATTTATTATTCGTTAAAAATCCATGTATGTAGCAATATACGCTAATAAATATCAGTTCCATACAACAATGTATTGAAACGTAGCTTTATCCAATTCGTTTATCTCTAAAGCAGGTGTCATTAGGGACCATAACCTCACATACAAAATAGCTGTCTTAGGACACCTTAAAACTTTGATATGTTACAAATATGCGGAAGAGATGTCCGCAGACTCTTACATTTAATTTGAAGATATAATAAAATTCGATAAAATGGAGGAATTGGCACATATTGATACGGATAAGGTTTATTTACCTGGACTTTCTTCCGGCCGCTTTGGCCTCCTGATTTATGGGAAGCCATCGTTTTCCCAATTACTTGTGTTTCAATGCTGATGCGTATTCAAATAAATAGATGCAAGTAAGGATTCATCAAGATGTCTGTATAAATACGTCTGACTAATCAGTTCATTCATCATAGAAACGTTTAATTAAATTAATCACAGGCCAACTACATACATCTGACATTATCGGAAGACACGGGCTGTTATTCATTTGTTATTTTACTGGAAAAACAAAGAATCTAGCGTTCGATATCTATCAGTTCTATCGTTTGGTGCACAACAGTTTATTATTTTTGATTTCACATAATAAATGTGAAGTATTGTCGCAACAAATGTTTCCATTTATTCTAAAACAGATGTAGTCGCTGTCAGAATAAAATAGAAGGTTTATCGAAAATTTGTGTTGCTCATTCCTTCCCTAGTTCGACGATTAACTCGTTGAACTTGCCTATTCAAAGATATAAAAAATTCAAATAAAGCCAAATATTCATGAGAAATAATTATTTTTTGTTGGAAATCAAAATTAGCTATCGTCTTCGATTTTTAATCACTATCATTTTCTGATAATACAGCTGGCTATATATTGTCTTTCAAAACGTGTTCTGTGTAACCGAACTTTGTGTGTTGTATAAAAACAATGACCAGTGTTTTACAAAGAGTATTATTAGGATGGTTTACATGGCACCTTATATTTCGAATATGATACATTTGAATGATTTCAGAATACCATGTATGCATTTTAAGTACCTTCATCCGACTTGCGTATTACATGAGTACTGACAACAAATAAACTTGACTGCACCCGGCTCACCACGTAGCAATTGGAGCGGGAAAAGCGGTAGGAAAGAGTTTTGAGGAAGTTTTAAGCAGGAAGTGTTTGGGGCAGGGGTATTTTGGTTTATAGAAAAGAATTCGGAATCATCGAAATGAGTTTGCTAACGATTGTTTGGGGGTTACCATTTGAGAATTGACCACTGTCTACGTGTCTTTATCTTTTTCAGTTGAAGGTTAACATCAACATATATGACAAATGCCTATGGTGATTGAAAATGAAGATAAATGACGATGTCTTACGGAGATAGCCTAGCCGTAAGGAATCCGTGGGCTGGACTCTCGTGGGACAAGTTCAGTTCAATGGGTACTAAGGTTTCCAATTCTTGAATGGTTTTTCACCCGTTCATATTTTCTCAGATTTATCGACCGCTGCGGTTCTAAAGACTCAATCACTTGCTTTTTAATCCATTTTCACCTACACAAAGTCTTGATCACCGTCTAAATTGTGGCTACTGGTAGGTACCGTCTCTCTTGCTACCATTTACAGTTCAGCTTTAGCTACTATCCCTATGCAGTAAGGCTGAATTGAAAATCAGTCCATCAACAATTAAATGGGTTGCACTCTCACAACGTACGTCACTTAAGGGTCATCTTGACTCATAGCATCCTATGACAATTTTTCGTAAATATTTGTTGTTAGAATGCATCAATATTTTTAGCATTGGAAATGGGATGAAGAAGATAGGGTTTCAGAAATATAATTGTCGAAGGAGAATAACATTTTCTAGTACATGCTGAAAAAAATCACGACTCACCTTTTAAATTTTAATATACTCTTGGAGTAATGGAAACCTCTATTAAAAATCTAATAGCTATGGGGGATGGCAACTTTAGTGTTCAAAATTCTGAGAATGTTGCCGACAAGAGGACCTATCTTACTAAGCATCAAGTTGGTTAATTTGTTTCATAAAGGTCCACATACTTCAACTGTGTTCTGAGAAGGTTCATCTAGACTTGAAATATGTAGGCATCTTTCACATCAAGGTGGATATTTTGAGACGATTTTCTGTAGTTAAAGAGTACTACAGAGATGTAATAATAATTGAATCAGAGTACAAGCAAAAATTACAATAATCCCATATGGGGCTGTATGTATGTGCACAAGTACTGTATTTTTAAGTTTTAGGGATATAGTAAAAGAAAAAAAAAAGTCTATATGAAACATGCTTCAAAGAAAGTCAACACCTCTCAATAAAATTTGCTACAATAAAACTAAGTGAATTACTGCAATGCTTTTATGACTGGATTTTTTGGAGTACAGAAGACCTGCCTGATTCAATTATTGAAAAACTTATTGACTCTCTAAACTTGACAGCCCAGTCAATTAATAATAGCCCAACCTATATAGAGCCTTTCACCGGTTCTTTGCCCTGAACCAGAACTTCCTACTTTTGAAAATTCTACGACTTCTCATATCCTATGACAATTTGGCCAAACATTAGCATGTTAAAATTTATTTAAAATAAACGTACCCCTTACTGTCCTAAGTTTTTATGCTTTAGTTGTTCTAAAACTGAATAAAATTATATATTAACGGGATAGAAGCAGTTGGTCTTGTCATCTTATTGATGTCATATGAAAATGTTCACCAATCTGCATTTAGGCTTCTCATTACGTCTTGTAATTATTATTATTTTCCAACATGTTTTAGTTTTGTTCGAGCCATCTGAAGCTACTCATCCTCTATCAGAATTGCTATCAGTCTTTTTGGCTTTTAAAATTAATTATTGCTTTACTTTTTCCTAAGATGTTTTTGAAAACCAGCAATATATAACCAATGCAATCATTAATCAGTATAAACTGATTGACGATACATTGGTTATATGTTATATAATCCTTGGGATTTAACCCTCTTAGTGCTAACCTTCTTCCTGGGGTGGTAGTGAGAAATACAGAGGGTATTTTAGTAAAATGTAGCACCTAAGGAAAAAAATTATGAAGCTTTTGTTTAATATATCCATCTGCAGCTTTTTAAAAATTATTTAAGTTGAACTAGTTAATAACAATACAATTTTATTACACTGGCTGAAAAATAAATATTATTGCAGTCATAAATTTTGTACAATATTTTGATATTCAGGCAATAGTAATATATTTTTTAAACATTTTCCAATGAAACTACTATTTATATATACTAGAGACAACAAAAAAGATGTGGAAAAGACCATAAATAAAACAAAACTAGCGAATTGCATACATTTTTGTCAGCCTCTGCATAGTCCCATCTTGTGCAAGATGGGACTATGAAGAGGACGACTGTGCATTGTATTTCAGAGTAGCATCAGGGCATCTCCCTTTATTGTAGGTCTTTTCATCTAGCATGTATTCTCAATCAAACAAATGCTATACATACCTTTATTAAATTGTACGAGGCATATTTCTCTTCTTGCCATGTTTTCCACAGCAACCAACACAATTGTTTTCTTTCCTGGAAAGTTGCTGCAGTCCAGCATTCAGGCCACTTGCATGAGGAGATATGTCACTCTCTGTATTCCCAAGCCATTACATCTTAAGAGACTCAATGATGCTTGCTGTATATTGAAGCCTTGTCATTGTTTTTATGTGATTTTTTTCTTTTTATATTATAAAAGAATTGAGCACTATACAAGCAATGACAGGAAAAAACAACTTTCTTTCAATACTTTATGGTACATCTTTTATCTAAATATAAATACGCCATCATATCAGATGTATCAATCCCTCCAATCTAACTATTATATAATTATTATTTGTGGGCTAGCTACATCTTTGAATTTACCATGCCTCTTCTTACTTACATGAGTGCTTTATGCTGTTGCTTTCGTGGGAAGCAGAACAGGATTATTTTGGAATTTTTTTCCTGGTGCCCTAGGAAAAGAATTGCATCACTTCTAACATATTTATTTTCAAAGTTCACTGTGGAGGCCGTCACTTGGTGGAAATCCATGATAGAATGATGGATTTTTAAAAATAACTCTTAT
>WURS02000018.1:3855772-3866546 GCA_011762765.2 Rhinocypha anisoptera
TTCTTACAATGTATTTATTTCTGTCTTTTATTTAAGCTTGCTCTTCTAATATACTTCACCAGATGATGGCGATCATCACCGAAACCGGTCGTGTTTGTAATTTTTATCTTTTGTGGAAATAAGAGTTATTTTAAAAAAACCATCATATTTATTTTCCCCTAGACTAAACTTTTCTTTCAATTCCTTCTCAGTGTCACAAAACGAGCACAAAAATAAAAACGTGCATGTTTGCAATAAATCACGTTTCTCTTGGCCACACACTCACAAGGGAAAAAACCTCAAATAACTTCCTTGACCATAAGTGAAGAGACTTGCTTTCCCCATATGTATGACAATGTATTTAATTCCACAGAGTCCAAATGATTAGCTTGGAAGAATGAAAGGAGATTCCAAAATGATATATTACAATACTTTCATATGTGTCCTATCACTATAGACTAAGTTAGCAGTTTTGAATCAAAACCACTTAACTAAAACACATTCATTAGATAGCAGAACTATTAGGTATTAGCTTTTCAGTGCCCGTTCATAATGGAAAGAACAATCATCGAAAAAAAACAAGTAATCAAAGCCAAAATTATGGAATGAATTATGCTTTATGAAATGTATTAAAAATGATGATAAAAAATAATAAAAATATTTTACATAAAGCTGATAATTCACACTTTTAAAAGGACAAAAAACATACACCATACAATATAAATGTAATAAGTTATAACGCTTTTAATAATTGACTACATAAGAGCCGATATATCAACTCACAGCACTTTTCATCTAAGAGGCAAAAGCCAATATATCGGCCCACCGCACTAAGACAGTTAAATTGAATAATATTGCAGCAAAAATGCCTCAAACTGATACATTATCATTATGAAAATATAACAAGGGATTTTCAATTAAACTTTTATTGTAATTAACCATGTTTCATACCACAAACAATACAAGCAACAACACAAATACTAATACAATTACGATCATAATATTTTAACACTGAAAATGAAACATTCAATCAGTCATGAAAAATGTAAGCAATCTCATGGTGTATTGAGTACATCAGAGGTTAAGATGGCAGGAATTATTTTCTGGGAACTCTACTATGACAATATAGAAATATGATATACAGGAAAACCATTAGTTATATCATTGTCTCCATTTGACTTTCACTAGCCATATCTTTACATTCTAAGTGAAAAATCTTGACATTTTAAAAATAATTATCTATGAAAATGTAACCAAATGAAGGGTGAAATCTGATATGACATCACATTATTGTTTTATTTAGTGAACTGTATGCTTATCCACAGCCAGAATGATAGTCAAATAAAGCAGTCAAGGCAACAATTTATATGAAAAGTTTGAAGTAAGCGAGTACTGTTCTATCAACCTAATCCAATGCATATTTCATGGGCATAAATAAATATATACTCCCATTCGTGCAATTAAAATATAAAAGTCACAGGCACTCATTCATTAGTGCACTAACAGGCCTATTTGGGTCCTAGACACATTTGATAAGGTTAGACACCTTGGAATGAAAGTTTAAAATAATACTGATTTAATAAAAATATGTAATAGGAAACATAACCTTATCATAAAAGAATTGAAACGAATCTTAATATGCATTTATCTATAAAAATGACCAGAGGTCTGATAATAAATCCTTTTGTGTCAAATGGATCATGATGCAGCACATTCAAATGACTATTTTTTTTTCTAAGAACTGCCTTAACAAATTGCCAAAGGATTATTAACAAAGGTGTTTTCACCCTTCATAGTAGTTCTTACTCTACATTATCCATGAACATGAAGGAAAACACAATCGGTAACATCACTCCCCACTTTGAATTTTTGCATGGCCTCTGCATATTTTTCCAATCATTTCCTCTGTGGCCATTTCTAACAATTCATTATACAATATAATTTACCTATCATACACGCAAGGTAAGTACCATTTTACTGAGACTTGAGCTTCATTGATTGGGGGAAAATTCACAAAGAAGGGGTAACCAAAATACAATTTAGCTGAATAATGAAACAATCTGGTGAAATATACCTGAAAACTTATTGTGCTTGTTAGCAAGATTAGCATAATAATTTTTTTCATTCAGTAAAATATGCTATACATTAAATCCAGTTTGGTTAGCTTCCTCATGTCCATAGGGGCATTATCATGTAATTCAACATCACATTGTTACACATCAGGAAATTCAAGGCTTGAAGCTACTTCACATTCACCTACATTATACTCTGTTATTAGGAATGTAACAATAGTTTGTTGAATCACAATCAATATTTTTCAACACTGACTCTGTCCATAATCCTGTGCATGTGAGGAGAGCATCAAGATTGAACAAATTGGTTTTAATTGTTGCCAGAATGACAGTAATTATTTAGCTTGTCATCTAAATATATAAAATTTATAGTGCGAATGCAATATGATATACATTTACCAAGAGACAACCAAAAACTCACCTTTCCATTGGATTCTCTCTTAAGTAAAATGGTATTTTTTTTAGGCTAAACATAATCCTTATGGTGGCATGTTCTTGGCATCAAGTGAGATGACAATTGTAAATATGCATGCAAATTGGTGAGAGCTCTATGGCTTAACTATCTTATTGAAAAGAAGCCATTTCTTACACTCTCATTCCCATTAAACCCATGAATACAATTATAGGAAAACAAGATGTCCAGATGGTTCATGGCTTGTATTAAGGTGTCCAAGGCAGTATTGGGAGTAACCTTGAGGAGGCGAATCATGTTTCAATGGACATACTTTGTATTACCACACACAAATACTTTTATGTGGCAATCAATGGTTTTTCATTTAAACCTATTGTGTTACAGTGTTTAACCAATAATACTGTGATCAATAATCAGCTGTTATGTTTTACTTTTTGGTATAATTATAATGTGTTTACTTTCAATTTATTTATAAATTACTGGAGATAATGTATTATCAAAATTTCACTGAAATTGTTTATTAAAAGAATAGTATACTTTTTCAACATCATGATCTGTGATTGTTAATAGGATTATTTTATAAAAATGACCCTGAAATAATAATGACTAGTGATAATTATCCTCATCTGAAATCCTTGAATTAAGGCAATGAACAAGCCTACTGAGTACAAGTCTATTTTCTAAGCATAAAAATTTATAATTAAATCCCCCTCCCCCTTACCTAAACAAATCTCTGACATGTGTCATGTAAGTTGTTTCAGTGTCATTTTCACACAGAAGATAAAATACCAAGGCATTTTCCCAACTGTTTTGAAAAACAACAATGTAAAAATACACATCATGATCCTTCCAAATCAAGCACAAGTGAAAAATATCCACAACACAACTATATGCCATCTGATTGAAGATACAGTTGCTATGATGCTTCTACAATTGGCCATCACTATAAATTTGTACTTTTCTTTTGCTCTATCACCAGGATTAAGATGACGACATCCATTCTTATAAATTACCTGACATGATAAGTGCCAATGACATTGAATCATGATAATCAACCAAGGTGAATTGCCTTAATTATTTGCCATTCTTTCCTTCAGGGAAACATCTTCCCAGAGAACAATGGAAGTCAATGACAAGGATTCACATTATTTCACAAAAAAAATATATACATGTATATATATAAAGCAAATTAAAAACTCTCTTGCATATAACTGGAATTTTTATGTATATGCATGGAGACGGAAAAACATGACAAAGAATATAATCAAAAGGATTTGGTGGTTTACATGGATTATTATATAAAGCAATTATGACCCAATAGATGTTCTTTTACCAGTAAGAAAATATTCTCTCCAAAAACACTGTGGGATGTTATAATTATTGCAGAATTTTACACATGTATAAACTACATCAAGCATTTAAATATAATCTTTAAATACATAAATATATTACACCAAGCCAAGATTACTGAGAGAAATGACGTAAGGTTTTCTAAGTAAAAGAGGGTTGTCAAGTTGAGTTATGATTAAAAGAAATTCTTATACATCTTTGTTTAAATAGCTTCATTGCACCTTTAAATCACATCCAAGCAGTAATATTTCTTTTAAAAAAACAAAACAAGAAGTATTAGGAATAATGACAACCAGTGTGTGGAAGCAATTAAAACTTATGGTGGCAGTTCAAAACTTTTATTACACATGATAGAATTAATTCAAATAAATTGATTCACATAGAAAATCCCAGTAATGCCACAGAATAATAAAAAAAACCTACCCACATAAAATTTCAGAGCTGTTCAAGGCAAGCATACATAATTTTATAAAATATCTTATTGACTGCAAAAATGTGTAAAACCTGTCTGGAATTTTTATTTTAATTAAATAATGTATTAGAATAGCTGTTGTAAACTAATGCAAATTTCTACTAGCACAACTTTCAGATGTGTGTGGATTTTTATGTACATGTGTGTGTATTGCTAACAAATAATACGTTGATGTACCACCTAATGGTGTAGCCATGCTACGAAACCATGGTCATGCCCAATAAATATTTACGCGGAAACTGTCGAGTTGAATTCTTCACCCCATGTATGATGGACTTCCGCTAAGTTCTGCCTGAGACAATGTTGTAAATAATACATTGCTTAAAGCCACTATTTAAAAACAAGTATATTTGTTATCAAGCCTGAATAACAACATTCCAAATTCTAACTTCATTTTGAACCTCCCAAGAGCAGAATAGCATTCCAGTACGTGTCAGAGAGAGTGAGGTGATTTCTTCAGGGAGATGTCAAAGAAAAAGCCAATGGTGTGATTTTCTGGATACCAGAAATTTGTGGGAACTGCAGATGATATAAATATATTTTGTGACCTATTAATCTTAATGAGTAATATTGTGCCATATGACTTAATTTGAGGAATATTTGGTATTACTGAATAATCCATGATAAAACACATACACTCAATCAAATAAACTGCAATAACATATAGCTCAATGTTGAATAGTTAAAAAAATTAGAGACTGCCTTATTTGGATTGGGTGGATCAAAAAATTTTAAGGAAAAATGTGTAATGCTTCATAAATTGGACCTAAAAAAATATGAGGTGATCCCATTCTCATCTTTACAATACTTAGTCAATTCAATCATTAAAAAACTTTTCTTATAATATCTCCAAAGTATTGGAGTGATAACTGTTTATAGACCTTTTAGGCCATTTTGCAATATAATTATGAGAGATGAATATCCCCAGGGGATGTGAGCCATGAATATTTTTTTACATGAAGCTAATAACCATGTTCTTGATGCACTTCAATAATTCACTGTAATTTATTTTTTACATGATCAAGAAAAAAGTATGATCCCTAGTGTATAAACCTAAAAAAAGCCTGAAAATTCATTTATTCATTATAAATAGATAAGTTAAAATGTTCGTGGCCAGTGCATTATTATTTCCATTCGTAAATGGTTTTAAAATAGTTTTAAAATATAGGCATTGGGCACAGCATAGATAAGGTAAATGTCGATTTAACCCTTAATTTAAATATAGTGTCAACTTGCTTTGTGGTCAAATTTTGAAGATATTTGGAGTAATGAAACATTTATATTAAATATAATTCATTGCTTCCACACACCTCAATAACATGAATATTCTCCTAAATTCTTTGGTTTTCATATAGTAAAAATAAACAACAGGTAGTATTCAAATAAAGTTGAGCTTACTGAGTTTTTAGCATACAAATTCTATATGCTAAAAAGATAAACTAGACTTTTACCTATGCAGAAATACTAAAGAAGTAAACTGCATGAAAACTCTGAAGATTAGAAAATGTATAGTAATTCAGAAAAGAAACACTGAAACAAATTTTCAATGTAAGCGTCTAAAACCCTATACAAAGCAGAGTCAATGGAGAAGATGAATTTGAGAAACTGGAGATTTCTTTTGATAAATTATAGTTAGTAATATTTAATGTATAACATCTTTCCAATTTTAAATCTATAGGTTAAGGTGGGTCTATCTAATGCTTAAGATCACAGCTAAAAATGATACCAGTATAAGATGTGTAGGTGACATCATCCATTGCACAGTGATATCTCATTCTCATTAATTCGTTTGATTCCAACCAAACTGTAATGGATTTTCAATTACATCTTTTATGAATAACTTTCATATTCCTTATATCAGTCAGTTCATCTCATATGGACAATCACAATAATTTCCCCTGTGGTAATTTTCTCTTGCTATGGGAATGGTACTCATAATCAGATCCCTGTATTATGTTTAATATCAGATGGCACTGCTACCTTCACATACTAATTACTACACTGGGGATTTTCTTTTCATATTAAAAAAAAACCACTCCTTTAAGTCTTTAAATAAGGAGTGCCAACATATTTTTTACTTCCGTTCTCATGTTCACCATTCCCTAAATGGTAACTGGCTCTTTCTGACTAGATTCATTTTTGTTGCAGCAAAAACCTGATAAAACACAGCAGCATATAATAATTTATCATAAATGAGTATTAACAGCAAAATGCATATCAAAGGTTAAAAACAATAATTTAACTAAAGACAATAAATTTTAACTAGAAGGAGAATTAATTCCTTTAGGAAAAAAAGTTCTTGCATTAATAATTTTGGAATGTACTTTCATTTCAAGTATGTGTTTGGATAGAAATTTCAAACTGCACATGAAAAAAGCATTTCATTTTAGAGACAGGGTATGGGAGGAGAAATATTCTTTTTCATTAAAAAGTAAACATATGTATCACTTTTTAGAATATCTTTCATAAGACGAATGGGAAGCACAAGATACCCCAACCATAAAATAAAAATTAAAGCTTATGATCCAATGGCAAGTGCATTGTAACAGAATTTCATTTGGGATAAAAATTTTACTTTGATATATAGAAGGAAAGTCTTTTAACACATTGAAACCATGTGTTACCAATAGATAATGCATGGGACTTTGCCCATATTTGAGTGCTATATGTAGATGGCAGAGGGGACTACTCTGCTGCTTTGTTCCTAAAAACTCTGATTTTGGATAAATTATCTAATTTTAATTCGGGCTGACAGTATTAAGCCTTCAAAGGAATGGCTTGAGCATGTATCAATACATTTGAATTTTAATCAAATTCATAAATACATTAACACCATCAGATTGAAATCCAGGAGGATGGTAGGTGAAAGACTAATAAAATATTGTTGATTATGATTTCTCCTTTCCTACTCCTGCCGGGATTCCATTTCTGCCCAGAGCATTTTTGGGAATTTTTAATGGCTTGGAATTAAACATAAGCCATAATATGTCCAATATCTATTAGAACTATGATAATCCATGAGGAAGACGAGACATCACACTCCTTGCTCTCCCTCTGCACCCTTTACAGTGCAGTAATAATTACTTTAAATGAAAAAAAATAAATACTCATAAAATAACCTGAGTGACTGAGGAAATTCCTTTTTGTATACATTAAATCAAACTTAAAGCATTCATGATGGGTAATAGCTGTAGCTTTACTTATACTTAATTTAGGCAACCCGAACATTCTGGTTTTTAAAGGTTTTATTGATAAGAGTCAAAGTTTTCCTTTTCATAATTTCTATCTTTAATGTCTGTTCCTCTTGTTTGCACAGAAGTCTACCAAAAATGGATTGTGGTTGGGAAAATGACGTAATGAAAAGCTAAAAAATAAATTAAACACCACTTGTAGAATTTTTAAGGTGACTGAGGGGATATTCAAGTCGTTCTGGATAAAACATGAGACCTATTCTCACTCCACCATTATGCTGCCTTGCAACCAGATTCCCTGGCAATACATATATAAAAAGTTGGAGTACTAAGAGTTGAGATCATGGAAAAATTTGCAAGATTGTCATATTAGGGCTTTCATGAAAAAATAATATAAAAAGATGAATGAATAAGTAAGAAAAAGCAATAAATCAACACAAAAAATATAAAGCTCGACACTTCAAAGTAACAGTTGAATCTATTCGAATGATACTAATTGCATTTCACATTGCTGTTGGATCATCCACAATAAACTACTCATTTGCTGCAACAGAGTACCAACAACATATCTCTGACAATATCAAATCTCAAAGGTATCTTTTATGGCTCACATATAGAGACATACATTTATCATTCACTAATTCCACATTCATTCAACTCACTCACGCTCTCAAACCCCTGATTAATGTTTATGGCACTAGGTTCTCAAAAACCAAAAATCATACATTTCCTTCATGTGACTCAGCTCTCAAGATTCTCTCATTTCTCAGAGGGGCAAAAATAATGTCGCTAATCACCCTTCTCCTGAAAGCTGCTGGACGGCAGCCGAGCAATCATGGCCCCTGCTCAGCTTGCACTATTACCCTCTCCTCTCTCCACTCGTCTCCTCCCGTTCCCCAGCAACTTTTGGCACATGCAAACACCAATACCGTGCCAAATTCAGGCTTTGGGCATTCCTCACCTACTCCCCCAATCGGCCTCAATTTTGGAATCAGTGATGGAAGAACTTGGAGCTCAAAAATTGTCTCGCCATGACAATGCAAACATTTCGAAGCCTGCGGATTACCACAGAGGGGATACAGCAACAATGGTGAACCAGCATCGCGACAGTACCTGAGTAAAAAAAATAAGATGACAGTAGAAAATACAGAGATCTAAATTTTAAGGCCTTAATACATAAAAATGATTACTGTAAATTAAAATTACTGAAAACTCAGCCATCTAAGGGAAAACACCTTTACAATAAAGAGATAGTCAAAGCCCACTATAACGAGTATGGGATGTAATGAGAATCTCATATAGAGTGATTTTATGGCCATTATCAGTATTACAGGTAAAAGCATGCAGTGTTTCATCGGTTGTAACAAGTGGCCTTTTCTGTAGTATCATCATAACTAGTCCAAATGTTCCATCATTGTCATTTGGGTTACATAACCTTGGATATTGTGCACACGCACAGCTATCGTCCCTAATCACAAAGTTAGATAAGCAAACAATCTAAAGAAATTCATCATTCATAAAAATGAAAGAAATAAATTACTTTTTACGTAGACCTAATTCACAGCATTTTCTAACATGCTTAACTTTTCTTCTACTGGATTACAAATGAGCTGTATTGGAGAATAAAATTTGATTCAATGTCACCCTCATTCTAGTCAAATTCCCAAGGGCCTCCCCCTCTATGCTGCTCTGTGCAAACAATCTATTGAACCAGCTGATTTAGAATGGCAATCAAAGTCACTACAAAGTAATTCTGCGAGATGTTTTGATTATTATCGGATGAATGTTACACAAGACGACGCATTGTCTGCGACACAATGTCTGCAAACAAACTAAGCAGCTTAGGAGATACATGGAATGTTGTTTTGTTAATTTGTGGTAGTCTTATATGTCAGCCACATGTCAGGGACAGCCTTAGCAGTCGTGGTTTCATATGTCATTTCACTTTCACTTCTTGAGGGATAGATAATGAAAGAGGAAATTATAGTGATATGTAGAAAGGAAAAGGAAGGCTTTGGATTTAGCTTGAAACTTTTAAATTATCCCTGCGTGTGAACATAAGACTGTGAATAAAACTGAAATCGGTAGGCAATATGGAATATTGTTCTCCATTTTGGTTCTCCATTTTACATAGCAAAGAAAAAAATTAAATCTGTGATTGTGCTAAAAAATACCACGAGGAGTAACAAAAAACAGCAAATGGCTGAGAATGAATCACTGTAATATGTTCTATTTGAGTCATTCACCCAGAAGAGATTCCTTGGCAAACAAACCAGTGGGACCATTTTTAAACTGAAAATGGAAGAGGTTGCCCTTCAAAAGAATAAATACAAATTTCAAAGTATATCCTAATCAGGTTTAGAGAAAGTGAGATTTCCCTGTACACTATTAGTGGTGAATTTGCTAATGTGAGTGCAAAGGTCAATGAAGATTGGAACCCAAGATTGACCCTAGTTCCATTGTATTGAAAAATAATCAAATACACCATAAGATAATTATCACATTTTACCAAGTATACATGCCACCACTTCTTAAGTTTCAGAGTTGGGTTGGCATATTTCATCCCCTTTCATTTTGGTCATGGCATGTTTAGTGGTGTGGGGAAACGTGGAAGAAAATGAAGGGTCTTTTGGTTTGCAACTTGGAGTGGACCAGAGATGCTTCCAATATGGTGATGATATGCTGTAAGTAGGCGATTGCTAAACATAGTTCTTTCTTAACATATTTTCGAGGAGTAGTTATAATGATTTATGATTTAATTTTATTAATTCATTCACCTATTGTCAATTAAATGAATTATTTTAAGGGCTCAAAATGCACTCTAATGCATTTAAGAAAGAATTCTTTTAAATACCGGAATTTTTTAAAATAATTTTTTAAGGATTTATATAATTACAAGTCCATGTTAAAGAGCACATTTAATTAAATTATCGTCATTATATGCTATATTAAAATTTCTTGCTGATATTCAGATTTAACATGGTAATTTAAAAAAAATACAGTAGGACACTAAGCAACCAAAAAATCTGCACAACAGAATCTTGTTTCTTTTCACTGCCCTGCCTTGATACATGCTTTTCTTTCAGTGGGTTTAACAGATTATAAAAAGTGCCTTTCTGCCAGTTGAGTAGCAGAAGGGGTGTGGGAAAGAACTTTTTTCTCATGGGGATTCCCATATTTGGAAATAAAATTATCTTCTATATGCAAAATTTTACCACAAATCAACCACTCCCTGAACTTCCTAGACCTCACCATCACTATTTCAGACAACCAATTCCACTACTCAATTTACCGGAAA
>WURS02000018.1:3866646-3905236 GCA_011762765.2 Rhinocypha anisoptera
CCACTCCTTTACTGCAGCCCATGGATCAGCAGGTCATTTCAAATTTTAAAAAGCTCTACACTAAAACTCTCTTCGAGAGTTGTTTTCTCACTCTAAGAGAGTTTTGGAAAGACCACTTTCACATCATTGCCTGCCTCAAGATGATCGACAAGGCATGTGAGGGGGTCACCAAGATAACCCTTATTTCTGCATGGAAGAAGCTTTGGCTGGACAGCATTGTCGAACACAACTCCAAGGAGTTTAAGCAAGTGCCTGCAGAGGTGGTAGTCGATGAGATTGTGTCTCTGGCCAAGATTATGGGGCTAGAGGTGAATAGCAACGACATCGATGAGCTAGTAGAAGAGCATAGCCAGTAAATGACCACCGAAAAGCTTATGGAGCTGAATTCTGCATCACAGCAAGAAGTTATGGAGAGGATTTTGTCAGGGGAGTAGGAAATAACAGCCTCAGCAGAGCAACAACCTTCCAGCGGAATAAGGGAGACACTGAAAGCACGGGAAACTGTTACATCATACGTTGAGAAGCATCACCCTAATAAGGCAGTAGCTATGCGTGCTGCAAATTTATTTAATGATATTGCTGTATCTCACTTTTGCAAAATTTTGAAGCATAGACAAAAAATTCTCTCTAGACAAACTTTCTAGTAAAAACGGATTCATTATAAATAATAAATTTCATAATTATACATTTTTTTGAGTATTTTTTTCAGAATGGAACGCATTATCCTAGTTTCCATTTATTGGTATGGAAAAAATTGTTTCGCTTAACGAGTGTTTTGCATTACGAGTAAGATTCTGGAACAAATGATACTCGTTAAGCGAGGTTCCACTGTATTTACAAAAATAATAATACTTAATTAACATCATATTAAACTAGGAATCTGTACTGTTTCCAAAAGAAACAATTGAAAAAATATGCACTCTATGATTCAGATGAAATATGGCCATTATTTTATGAATAAAAAAACCTAAACCCTCAGCTCTACTTATTTTACTTGAGTTATCTGCCAGTAACACTTTACAAAATGAGACTGCTTTCTTTGAGGGGAAATTTTTCAAAGACAATGAATGGACATCTAAGTTGGTGGTCTTGTACATATATTTTCCATTAAAGTGGCAATGAAGGTGGTCAAAAAAGTCATAGACATAACAAACAAAAATGAATCTTGCAATTCTAAAATTCTTTTTATTTTTCACAATATTTCATACTCATCTTCATAATAATAAGTCTAGTATTCTTATTCCAACAATACTCTAGTGCCATTTTCCTGTCTTTATGGTGATTCTCCTGAAGATCAGCAAAATACACATGTACAGCTGAATTCACCCCTTCATTCAAAGAAAATTGCTGACCTGCAAGGTAGAGTTAAAGTTTTGGGAAGAGATTAAAGCCACAGGATGGAAAAACTTGAGAATAACGTGGATGTTCCATCAATTACTTGTGTAAAACTCCAAGGTTCTCAATTCCCTAAGTAGCTTTGTGATCAGCTGCATAGGCCTGATGATATATATTTTCTTCTTCTGGAAACAAGGTCTTTTTACACAAATTTTTGTCTGGTGCAGCTGGAAGATTGGAATAATAATTTCCAGTATTATTAGACCTTTTTTAAAAGAAATAATAAAGTGCAGAATATTAATTCCATGGTCTTTATGGCTGATGGACCTAACTATATTCTTGGAACCAAATGGTTGGCTTCTGTCCACTGTTGAAACTGCTGCTTAGATTTTCGTGTGTAATGTTGAATCCATATTTCAACCACAGTAATTAATAAGTGTGCAATGCTAGTTTTATTTTTTTTTAAAATGCTCTTCAGCACTGTTCAGAAACTCTCGTGCAAATGTATTCTATTCTTATGTGAGCATGGTATCCATCTTGTACAAAGCTTTTCCAGTTGGAATACTTCATACAAGATATATCCTACATATACTTTTGAAATTTCTATATTTTCAGCAATGGTGCACACTTTACTCCTCCAGTCATTCAATTTCATAGCATGTCCTTTTTCAATTACACATACTGATATTGTTGCTCTCTCTGGGTATCCTTATATTGAATCATCATCAAGGTTGGTGTATCCACACAAACTCAGCAGCCCATTTTTGACAGTTGAAAATGAAGGATACGAGTTCCCATAATGATTTAATGAATTTCCATTGTAGCCAAACCTTCTTTTACTAAGACTATTGTAAGTGCACAACTCTTATTTGGTATAATGAAATCAATCATCCTCCAATTTTTCATTTAAAAAACTCTGGAGAATAACCAATCAACAGAATGATATATCACATGACTACTAATTGCAGAATCACTGACTTTGAAGAAAACTGTGCTAATAGAGTTGACTTCTGTGTCAACTGTGAACTTTTGACTGTTTTTATTGTTTCTTTTTTTCTATTAATGAACTACTTGGCATAGCCCACATAAGTGTGCACCTGTTTCTATGTTGAATAAATCTATCTAGTTTCTATGGTTAATAAATCAATCTATCTTTTCTGATACCCTTATAAAAAGATAAGAATATATTTCTCAGTTTCGTGAAATCCACACATCTGGTTAAGTGGGTCAGTTCCTTTTCCGTGATGCTAGTGGTTTCAAAGGAAAATTTGGCCCCCAAAAATCACTCAGCTTGGGTTCTAGCTAGAAGTGTCGAGAGGCATCACTAGGACTTGAACCTGGTGTCATTTTTGGACTCTACATAATTATTGGGTTACATTGAACTTCAATTTTGTTAAATGAATTCTATAGTTTCAGGTGTAAGTCTATGGAATCTACTCATGATTAGTGACCAACTAGTTGTTTACTCCATACCAGTTGTTATTTGTTAATGATCTGGATTTCGATGTCACAGTGTTATTGTCAAAGCGTTATAGTTAGGTCATGTTGATGTCAAAGCACAACTATTGATGATGCTTTGACATTGAAATTCAGGTTGTTAACAAAATAAAACAAATAAGCAATTACAGGTCATTGCTGGCCTCAGTGGTGGTGAGGTAATGTCCTCATATACCAAGTTGGAGTTTGTGAGTTCAAATTCCAGCTAAATAGTTGGATTTTTCATTCTCCATGTATGGCATGGATGAATGTGTCTTCATTCTTGTGCAAAACAAAATTATTACATTGCCACCATAATTGACCTAGAGTTTGTGGGCAGTTGAAAAACAAATAAAATATACTCTGGAGTAAACAACAATTTTTTCACAAATCTTTAATCTGAATGAATTACTTTCATGGTTCCATTATTGCATTTCAGTGAAATCCCTGGTGGAAAGCTTCAGATATGTGACAAGGTGTCAACAGAGAGTCTCAAGAAGTTAGAAAATCCAGAGCTCATAGCGGAGGTTCAAGAGGATCACCACCTCCTTCCGAGTGCTTGTCAGGAGCTGCTGGCAGGTAGGGCAGGCAGCCAAGAGAGGAGGCACATTGCAGGCCACCTGAGGCACCAGAGGGCAGCTAAAGAAGGGACACCACTGGAGGACGATGGCTTTGAGAGCCTTAATGGCAATGGGTCTAGTGAAAATGGCGAAGAATGTAAGCTGGAAGAGGAGGAGGAGGAAGAAGAGGAGGAGGAGGAGGAGATGGGTAGGACTGTGGAGCAGTCTGGGGCCAAGGATGAGGAAGCAGCAGTCGAAGCTGATGGTGAGGAGGAAGATGAGGAGGAGATTGGTGAAGGACAAAGGAGGAGAATCTACGGAGGATGCTGGGGAGGAGTCATCTGGAGTGGGGGAGGGCAGGGTACTGGGCTGGACCCAGGCACTGGTGATTCAGATGCTGGAGTGGCTGCACAGGAGAATTCGAATTCTAATGGGGTAAGTGATATTAATGATGGTAATAATGCTTTATTTGCCTAAGGAATCAATTTACAATATCACTGCATTAGATATAAGGCATGTCACACAATATAAAGAATAAGCCATTTCAATTACAAAATTTAAAAAAATAAAATAGCAAACATGTTTCTTTTGTACAGTTAGGGTTAAATAGATACAGTTAATAAGAGATTATGGAGACCATCAACAAATTAGACACTAGAAACCCTTGTCTGTTAGAGTCCGACCGCTTAGAAATGGTCCTGTATGAAAATTTCTGTGCACTCCCTCTCTGTCCTCAGCTACCCCCACTCTGGGCTCTTTCCTTCCCCTACCATGCCTCCCCCACCAGCGTCACACCATCGTAGTTGCCAGCTCTTGTCATTTCGGTTCTCTCTCTCGGTTTTGTATGCTTATGTTTGTTTGTTAACATAGGCAGTTATATGTTATTTTCCATATTAAACATGCCAATAAAGAAGTTTATTAATATTAATATGCTATGTTAATTTCCCTGCACCGGTGTGAGGAAAACTGGCAACACTGTTATCCTCCCCTCCAGTGTGTGAGTGAGAGAGTAAAGTAGGTAAAACTGGGAGGGGTGGTAGGAATCATAGCTCCACCCACTGTCGACTGAGAAGGACCATTTCTAAAGGGTCGGGCTCTAGTTTGATGAGGATCACCATGCTTTCTGGTTACATAATAATAATGATGGTGATTTTATTTTCCCTGAGGTTTGTACTATGCATACAAGTACATATATATATATACAAGAAAGAGTATAAAGAACCCAAAAAAAATATATATAGAGCAGTATATTTGCATTACTATGCAGATAGAGTGCAGAAATAGTAATACAAGAGTTTGTTAACTGAGTAAAATAAATTATTATATAGAAAGTGTAATAATTTTTCTTGAAAACACTTATTTTACCTTCATGTTTAAAATCAGATGGTAATTTGTTGAGCAACATTAAAACCCATTAATTGAGGCCCCTGAACCATATTTTTTTGTGTCCTTACAAGTTGGCGGTAGTTGGTGCAGGTCTTTATTTATTCTTGTGTAGTGGCAACGACAGTGCTCATTAGTCACATACTGTGAGATATTTTTCTTGTCATGCATGATAATAATGGTATATAAATACATGGAATTGCCAATAGACAATTTTTCAAATAAAAGATGAGTAGGTGAATTATAAGGAGCATTGGTTTGTAGCCTTATGGCTCTATTTTGTATGCAGAAAATATTGAATTAAATTTCCATTACATCTCCTGAACTGTCGTGACATGCTTTAGATTATTACGCAAAGATGACCTTAGTAAGGTTCCCAGGAAGAGGATGCATCTAAGGTTTTAAAAGTGATGCTGTTCCAGGTGAAAATGAAAACGAAGCTCATTCAAACTGCAAAAAACCTTAAATGATTCAAGTTTCACCTAAAAAAATATAGCATTGGTTGATCATTATAGCTTGCCATCTGATGTGTAAAGTCTAGGTGCAGAAGAAGAACTATACTGTGTGTAAAGAAGATGAACTGTGTCTTCATAAATGCGAAGTGTATCCACTTCATCTTTTATAGACATGTTTAGTTCTTCTTGTGTAATGAAAACGTGTTATGGTGGCTAACAGCAGCCTTGGCGTGGTCTATGACATAGCCAATAAGCGAGACAACAGATTAGCTAAATATTTATATATTTACTAGCATTGATTTTCCTAATGATAATTACATTTAAAATATTTGCTCTATTCTTAAAAGCGTTAAATATATGTAATACATATTCTTCGCATTCACCCAACAAAATCTACATGTACGTACCTATGTTCCACAGCCTAGTGGTTAGTTTCCATAGAAGACGAGTTTTATTTTTCTCCTTGAGTGATGCAATGTGCAGTGCACCTATGAAAAACGAACTCTCCCAACAACGAAGTGGTAAAATTTCAGTCCTTTGGATTTCGCTTTCCAGGGGTTTTACTGTATTTTGTACTGCTACTTTGGCATAGTTTGAATTATCCTCTACAATTGTAATTTGTATGATCCTTTCATACTCTGCTATGTATATTGTCAACTGGATGAATAAAACATACCAATTCCAAGAGCTCTAGAGAAATGTATAGTTGGGGCAAGACTCCTGATCATGTAAATTCCAGTAGCAGCTTTTATAACCATCAATAAAAACTGTCAATACTTTTTAGTTAAGTACTATGATAAAATGAAATAACATAAGTTATTCTAAACAGTTCTTCATCAAGGGTGATCCAGTCTCTTAGTCTATGTGACCACATATTTGTCACTGTGGCTTCAACAAGTATCTCTCAGGTATTACTGAATTGGCTGTTTCATCCAGCCAAATTTTCAGGGGTTGTGTGGAGGATGAGGCTGTTATATTCCCTATCTTGCCCTAGTAAAGACCTAATATCATCATTATTCCACAATTATTTTCTCTCGCAGATACAGAACTTGATAACATCTTTATTTTCAGCAACCTCAGAGTCTCCTTTCCCGGCGTAATGGAAATCTCAAGAGTTTGCAGGTTCACATCTCAAATGGTGCTGGGAACAGTGGTGTCCTGTCATCTGAACGGGTGCCTCCAAAGAGTCTCCGCGGGAAAGAATGTCCCAGCCCACCAGGCCATGGATATTACAACAGTAGCTGCGACAGTGAAGTGGAGGACTTAGAGGAGGAGGTGAACCATCACTTGTTAACGCCCAACTTCTCCCAACAACATCACAGCCAGCACCACCACCACCATTTGGAGGTGCGTGGTGCCTCTTTCATCTCTTGCATTTTCTTGTTTCTCTCCTCTTTAGAGAAACAATCTCTGTGGTCTTCAGCTTTCTGTGCCTTTTTTATCATTCATATCTTCGAGGGCAATGCCTTAACCAAGCCTAGCTCAGTTGAAAAACTCTCTGATAGTATATCATTAATATATTATTCAGCAATTAATTGACATTCATCACATGCCATGATGTTGGTAATAGGATCAAGGGATATAATGTTATTGTTTATTTTGTAAAAGACTCGTGAACAATATTTGCAATCAAACCTCAATCTAATAACAAGCTTATGGTGATTTTTTTGAGGAAAATTTTTATTCCAAAAAATGTTTTGCTTCAAAGTTTTTTAATGCTACCTAATTATTATTATTTAGTTATATTTATACTGGAATCAGACTTTACTTATCTCCCTTGAAATATAAATAAAAATTTCAATGACTCTGATATTAGACCACATTTAATACAATGTTATTTTTAAAATTTGGAGAAAAGCCAGTATATAGTTAGGACTTGTGTTGAAATTAGTTATTCTTTAAATGAGCATTTGCAACAAAATATTAACTATTCCACTTCTTACAAATTATTAAAATTAAATAATATTGCTTGATCTCCTGCCATATTGCTCATCAGAAGTTTTGAAAAGATTACACCCATTTCCAGGAATTTAGCACAGTGCCATGAGAATAATGGTATGAAACCCTCCAAGAATAGGTGTTTCGCATGATATTTAGTGTTGCAATACTGATGTATACTAGTGTTAATGAAATTAATTTCTTTCTGATAAGCATTACCGTTGCATAACTTTGTAAGTTCTTACTCTCCAATTTGAAACAGCATCATCATTATGTGATGAAAGGATTTTAACATGGTAGGTTTTGGAACACTAAGCTCATGATGTGTCTAATGTACTACTTTTGTGTATATGAATTTCCTCTTTCTTGTAAATAATTCCATTATTGTACTAATTATATTATATCATTTTATTCTTACTTTATACTTTTTTTACTCATCATACTTTTTTTGTTTTCTGCCATGGGAGCCTAAATAATCTCTTGTGTAATGAGCTGTAAAAAGCATGCAAAATGGCATTTTTTTTAACATTTAAGAATAACATAGAATATCGTTTTCCCAAGTTCTGTAGTTCCTGTTTTCAAATTCCTAAGTACAGGGTATGGCAACTAGGTAAATTTGGATAAACTGACCATTAAAAAAATTAAATCTTGCTTGTTAAAAAAGAATGTAATGGAAGGAAAACCCTTCCACAAAAGGCCAAGGAACAAACATATATGAAATTATAAGAGAGATGTCAAAAAGAAGAACCACCAAGGGGTAGGAGAGCACTAGATAGGAAAGGATGGAGGGCTGCAGTCAATTGGTCTTGATTGAAATATTAATTTTGAATTTAAAAAATCAATTAAAATAACATGAATGTTAGTTGTATAACATGCCCAGAGTGAAATTATTCAATGTAATCTCCATCAACTGCTTTGACAGACTTCATCCTTGGCTTCAAGTACTCACATGTACTCTGTAAAGCAGCATATTCCATATTGGTAAATGATGCCCAAAAAGTGGTGCATAAATATGTTTCATCAAAGTCCCTGGACCTGTTAGTAATCCTTTCAATTACATTGGAAACATTTTAATTGAGTGGGAATCAAATCCGGACTATTAAGGCAGCCAGAATTCTGTAGACCAGATCATGTCCATGTCATCCACCATGTTTTGTACCAACTGGCTTGTGTGTGCCTGTTCACCATCTTACTGAAATACATTTTGCCTCCATCAGTTCTATTTTCCATCCATGGTTTCACCACATTCATCAGAATGTACACATAAACTTATATTGTGACAAATTGCCCTTGCCGAAAGAAATACAGTAACTTGGTATGACCCTAGCATGATGCCTACATGAAAACTGGCCAGAAATTTTCTTCTAGCAATAATTCTTGGTCTAATGGTTGAACCAACTATCCTTCCTCACGTTTATCTTGGCATCAATGAAACACATTTTTCATCTGTAAAGGATCTGATTTGTCCCATCACTTTTTTGTTTTCAAAGAACACCATAGCAGGTTTTTAATTTGATCAGTTTGCTTTGTTATGGCTGCTTCAGAGAGTATCTGTCATGCCTTTCTTGTATACCACAGATAACTTAGGTCCTCTACAACCTGGAGTATTGTTCACTCACTGACATCTAACACATACTAATTACCTTGAAAATTGCCCTCCAAAACAACTTCTTAGTCATTTCTGTGACTGCTGGAGTTCATGTCACATATTCTCTCAAATGACTCTTCCTCGACATCTAGTGGAACCTTCCTTAGACTTCTGGTAAACATATTTAGCATACTCATTTAGCATTTAGCAATTAATGGCATACTAATTGATCTTGTGTATATGAAGAACTGAATTATTTCAGTAACCTAACTCCCAGTGTGAAGGTTTTTGTTTATTGTGGATTTTTGCTAGTACATACTACATACATATTCACATCAGCAATAGTTTCAGGATTAACTCTGTGAAATTCTTTCATCTTGAATTTAAAAATACACTGCAATTTCACAAATTTTATTCTTAAATTCACGACCCGGGTTTCACCTGATGATGCCATGCTGTGGTGAAACCCGGGTGTGGGTTTAAGAATAAAATTTGTGAAATTGCAGTGTATTTTTAAATTTTTAAATTCAATGCATATTCACAATAGCTTGGCCATGACAATGTTAGAAATATGTGACTTTCATTAATGCCAACTATGGAAGTATGTGAACCCATGAAGAGTAATTCTAATTTTAAATTGTCCAAATTTGCCTGCTGCACCTTGATTCTTCCAATTTATGCACTAAATCATACAAAAAAGAAATACATATTTCATTGTTAACGTTTTTAAGTTTTTGGACATGATGATTGATGCAATTAGACTTATCATTGCCATTTAAATAGAGCTTTCATAGAGCTATTTTCAACAGTAGTGTGAGAGACAATGAAATTCGTCCATTGTACGAGTAACATTTATGTGTTACAGTTTAGGTTGGTATACACTTATCATAATACTATGCAATAAGATTCATTATGGAAATTTTATTATCCCTCACAGACATTTTAGAAATTACTTAGCTTTTTGTGCTTTTTTGTGGCATGCCTTGTGTAACCAGTATATGTATCTATCAAAGTGTGTTGTGTTTCCCTAACTATGACCATTAGTATGGATTCTCTTAGATTTAAAATATGTATACATTCTGCAATATCTGACATGCTTTATTGGAATTGAAGTATTGAAGAATTGAAGTGCTACTATTTAACATCCACCAACATCTTCTCTGATATCTTTATTACATAATACTGAAACCCATATTATGTACATACTTCCCGGTTCTTAATATTGCCATAAAATTAATTTGCTATCAAGCTTTGCCATCACATGTACCAATTGACATCTCAGGTTATATAAAGTAATATACAATATCTTAAATTTGGCATTATAGCTTTATTTTTTTATTTTCTTCATATAACCAAATAGTAATGGTTTTACAGAAAACAATTAATTTTAAACTTTAATTAGTGGTTTTCTCAAGTTCCCTTACTTTCTAACTCAATTTAGGAAAAACCATCGACTATACAAGAATGAAATGACAAAAAAATCAATGAATATTGGAGATACTGTGTAATGCAAAACCATATTTCTAAAGAATATTGAAAGTTATAGCTATCCTGCCAAAACATATGCATGTAAGATGATGTATATTACTTGATATGGGATGACCTATCAACCAGTGCACAAGGGTTCTTCATTAAAGAGTGATCATAAATTTTTTATTCACAAAATTAAAAGTGGTACAGAGATTAATTTTGTTATTAAGTCCTGTTATTAGCTTGATGTAATAATATGTGGTAAAAGTTTTATTGATTTGATTCCAGTATTGCACCAGGTACAACCATTGGGAGTTGAAATCTGTTCAGTTCTCCTACCACTGCTGCTGATGATTAAAATTGCTTTCTTCGAAGGTATTTCTTTATATTGGGGAGTATGAAAAGTTCATATAGGGCTTGGTCTAAATTAAAGGGAGCATGAGGAACATACATACTTCAAATGAGGAAACAAACCTACCTGTGAACCTCCTATGGTTTGAGTATGAGCAGTCTAAGAAACCACTGCATACAAACAATTATCATGTACAATTTTTCTTTTGTCAATGTGTTGGTGGCACCCAAAAACTTTTTCAGTATTCTTATAGCTCTATTAGTATTATTTGACAATCTCTCATATTCTCCTATCTTGGCAGAAGCGATGTTAATGTTTACTTCTGTAAGAGCAGTGACTTAGGCTCTGCGTTTATTTTCCTTTGAAATTTATTATTTCCCAATTTCAAACATTTTAAACCTTGTTCAAGCTGTGTTTATAAGGAAGATCAGACTCTTAGCCTTCTTTTACATAGATGTTTGCTGTTATGTTCAAAACCAAAATTAAAATTCATAATCTTCTCCCTATTTATTCTATCATTGCCAAAGGTAAGCTCAACATATTTCAACTTGCAGCAGTTCCCACTACTAATGTAATACTGGAATGAAATCAATTAGATTTGTGCCATAATTTGAGGACACAAACAGTGGAAACAGACTCTAGCACAGTGTATTTAAGGTTGACTCTCTTTAAAGTTTTCATTTTGTTAGTACTGGTTACTGAATTGTGCTATGTTGGAGCAAATTTATTTTGAAAATAGGTAAGTTTATTGTTTGATTTCCTTCATTTATCTTTATAAGTTTTAAAATTGAAACTGCAATACCTCAACACAACACATCATTGCAAATGTCACTGAAAAGAGTCAGTTTCCACAAATTTATTCACAGGAACCACACTGTTACCTGCATTTTCTTGTTCTGCAGATTTTCTGTCATTCATTTCTGTTAGTGATGGCAATTTAGTCATTTAAGAGTCCTTTCAGCATTCAGAAATATCTGTTGAAAGCATTGCCTAACCTCTATGTAATTATTCCAATTAATACTTTTTGGGTCTTCTTTATGCTTCTTTTTCTTCCACTTTTCACCTTCATCTACCCTTCAGTTCCCTTTTTTTTTAAGGTTATAATCAAGTAATGTGATGTTACTGCTAGATTTTTGTTAGTGTTCAAGTAATTGGTTATTGCTCTTAAATCACATTCAATATCAATCGAATGAGTTAATAATTTTAGTCACTGTATTGTAGTTGCCACAGTTTTGTTTTAACAAGTTTGTATATGATATTAATCCAATCTTTCTTAACTTTTTGTTTGTACACATTGGGCTGCTGCCTGTCCAAGCTCATGGATTATGGCTATGTTCCTCTAATATTATATCATTTTATACTCTTGTAGATGATTCAATGATATGTTTAGGAAAATATTTTACGTTATTTGTTTAATATTAGAGGTCTTGGGAATCCAGTGGGTTGAGTGCTTGGTTAATGAACAATGGACCCAGGCTCAAGACTTGAAATTAAATATTATTATGCCTTTATTGTAACATTTATATATTTTCTGTAATGAAAGCTTGATTATATGCAAGTCAGAGTGGGTCAAATTTTCTAGGACTTGTACAAAAGAAGGTAATTTAAAAAAAATTAAAATACCATAAATTTCAATCCGAAGCTCTTTTTGGGAAGTGATGGTAGAGTTTACTGATTACTAAGCCCAACAGGATGAGAAAATTCCACATCAGTGTAGAGGTGACAGTTTCTTTCTCTGTGCCACCTGTGGTTTCCCATGAACATGTGGTTTCCAAAAAATCACTCAGCTTGGGTTATCTTGGGTGTCTAGAAAATCACTGGAACTTGAACCAATGTCTCCCATTCAGTAGCCAAGTGCTCTACCCACTGGACTACCATGACCTTTATTATTTTTCCTTACATTATATGAAAAGAATTAATTCACTTGTGTGTAGTAAGTCCATAGGTGATGAAAGAAAGTTGTAACATTTATCAATTTCCAATTAATATAGTCTTTCTTAACAGTATGCAGAAGGGTAGTTTAAATCTTCTTATAAAAACCCTAATTGAAGATTTTACTGCAATTATAGTTGTGCTTTTAATTTTCCATGCATTAAGTCTGTGCTTGATCACCTTCAGTGATACTGTGAATGACAATATTACCATGAATATATACATCAAGTGATGAAAATATTTATTTTTATAAATGACAATATGTTTTTTAATCTCTGAATTGATATTTCCATATTTACCATAACAAATATGGCCAATTCCAGCACATTAATGGGATTATTCATGGTGATCATGCACTTTGTAAAACAGCCTTTACCAGTGGTCCAAGTTCCTCTTAGAATTGTTACAAGTGTCTGTTTGTTTATCGGTCACGTAAGAATTTATCTGCATGGTTTTTATCCGTTAGGCTCTTAGTACAAATTTATCATTTTTGCAAGTTGGTGGGTTGATGATAACGATATATAGGAAGGCAAAAATTTGGAGCTGAGTGGTGTGAAATGTTGGTGCCGTCACACAGGTAGGGACTGAGGGAAGTACATCTGCGGAGTGGATAGGAGTCACAACAAATTCTGAGGAGTGCAGCTATAGTTCAGAGGAAGCAGAGCAAAGTGAGGATGGCATTGGAGTTAACCCTCTGGGGGATAGCCTAGCACCGCCCATGCTCGCTCCAAACTTGGATCTGAATGACCACCCATTTGCATGGGAATTTGAATTGGTAAGTCAAGAGGGAGAACAGTTTATGAATTACGGAAGGTAAAATTGTGTAAAAGCTAAGAGTGTAAATAAGAGTAATTTTGTGTTAGTATTTATATCACTTCATTACAAGTTGTCATGCAGGAAATTATTTACACGAATAGTTTTTCTTCAGAAGCAGCTGATAATCACCAATAGTAATAAATGATCCATCTTGTTGCATTTAATAAATTATTGATCATTGAATAAAAGAGTATTGTACCTAACTTATTTTCAAGTAAACACTAATAATAGAAATAAAGAGGATCAGAATTAAAAATTAATTATTATATTATTTGCAAAATTTTTCATACAAGGATTCAAAACTAGCATTTACTAGCATCATATTATCATGAAGTTATATTTTATGAAATTGGCTTGTTGTCTTGTTTGAATAATATATGTAGCTTATTTTTTTTGGGAGGGGGAGCTTTTGTCACCCACAGAGCTTTGTTGGTGTATTTTTTTCTGATGCTCAAAATGAAACAGGTTATGTGGTGTAGTCAGAGCTTAAACTTTGTGATATGTAATGTAAAATGCCTGTGAATAATTTGTGTCATTATCATTTACTTTACTGTTGTTGATTTCATTGCTCCTCCAGTCTCAAAGTTGAACTCTTCTTGTTAAACTTTCAAATAAATTTTTCACAATTGCTCATATACATTGTGAAAATTTGTGAGGTAACTCTTCATTTATATTATGTAGATATTACTTCATTCTCATCATTTGCTGAAATTATTACAGTTTAACTAGCAACAACCATATGTCCAGAATGGGAATAGCCATCATACGATACTTAAAATGTTATATTGAACAATCTTCTTAGAAAAGGGTTTGATTGTCTTGGCTCTTTTTGTTTGTTATTTTCATTCCCAAATTTAGTTCTGTATAGTACATTGATGTAAATGACTTACACTAAGGTGACTGTAAATAGATTTACAAATTACCCGATGTTGGAAGTTGGAAAACTCAAATTTTGTTAACAATCCTCTTTCTCTCTCACATGATTTAAAACAGTTTTGTATGTATATTTATAAAAGTAATATATATATTTCCTTCCCCTTAACAGATAAGTCTGTAATAGATATATTGATACTACATGTTGTTCATATATTTTATTTAGTTCAGTTTAGCTTTTGTGGCAGCTGAATTATGAAATTCATTTCAAATCCAATGCAGTGCAAAATCCAGGAGTAATGTAATTTCATCACCATTGTCCCATGATAAGGTATAAGGAGTAATACTTGCTGTTAGGAATTAACCCTTACAGTATTAAAGAAAAAGCAACAATTTGTTTCCTTAAAGAGCTCTGTTAATATTGATGGAAGCCTTTTAACTTTTTCATTATAACCATATTTCTTGAGAGAGAACTTGCCCAAGCACTTACTACCCCTAGTTATCCTCTCAAAATGTCAATGAAATCATTACCATAGGGACTCAATTTCAGTATCTTTGTTCTTTCTTCCTTAATACCTAATAGCAATTTTTACAGATGTGTGTAATTAATCACTACAGGCATGAAGTGCTCTTTGGTGACTTATTCTACTTACCTGTGGGTGGTTAAATTATATATTTTGTAAAATCTGGTACTGGCATTTGGTTTTTGGCTGGGTATCTCTTAACTATCATTTATGACTCCTGCCTGTGCAGTAGTAATTCTAATATTTAAAATAAGTGGTCTGTGTATATTTAACTCTGCAGCAATTGATGCCACATGGATATTATCAATTTTAATCATGCTATTAAATTACTTTCCGTTTTACATTTTTTGTATTTAAAACAAGGCTTCATTCTCTATTTTTGTTCAGCTGACCGTATAGCTTTCATCAAGATATTACAGATAGTTTTGAGTCATATTTTTTCCAGAAATATTAATTATATTGCCATAATTTATTGTTGTGAAATGACCAAAAATATATTTAATTTGAAAGTTTGAGTACGATTAATGGAATAAATTACATTATGTCCAAATCACTAGAAAGGGTGTATATCTTTTGATACCATGTATACTTTTAGTGTTGAGAATGTAAAAATAATTTGTAGCTCAATAGATTACAGCCATATAATAATTATGCTAACTTTCAGCCCAAATGTAGTACACATGCCATGCACCTAACACTCATAATTTTCTTTTTTTGTTATATGCTTGAAATGGCTTGCTTGCAACAGCTGTGTGTCCATCAACTGCACAATGGTTCATCAACCTAATGAAATTGGAATTTTCCACCTTTTACACACTGCCCTCATTTTTCATTAAATTTCATTCTGTTCATATTTCACATGCCATTATTAAGTATTCATTAAACTATTTGATGCTGGTTATTACATTCTGTAGTAAGTAGAATGAGATTCTTTGGTGAGCAAAGGAAGAAATGGGATTTAGGTTGAGGGATATGTCTTAGAAATAGGAAATTACCTGTGAAGAAAGTAGTAGTGTGTTTGGAAAAAAGATTTAATGGTTACTAACACAAAGTTCAAATTGTGTCCAGATATAGATATGTTCGTATAGAAATTACAAGAGGGGGGAAATTGTACCAATTACTTAGTGTGTCTTAGAAGTCTTAGATTACTAATGTATCTTAGAAGACTACATAATTGAATTTTATAGCTTCTTTGGAATGGAGAAACTTAAAAAAAAACTATGTCGAGTGTATTACAAGACTATCAAAAGTCATTGTAAGTAGTAAGTAGATGTCAGGTATAGTCAATAAAAAAAAGATGAAAGATTTTAAAACAGTGATAAATAGTGCAGCAGTAAAAGTTTTAGGGACAGTGAAATAATTAAAAAGCATCAGATGATAAGCAAGAATTTAAGTTTAGGGATGAAATAAAAGATAAGGATTATAATTGTGGGAAATAAGGCGGATGTTCTGACAAATCATAGCATAGATCTTACAATTTTCCCAGTGTGAGAACATTTAGATGGCTGGTGTATCATCCCAAAGAAATACATATTTTTTTATCTTTGAACCAACTCATTTCCGACAATTTTTTCTTATTTGGCTAGAATATTGGAATTATATTTTTTGACCTATTACATGAAAATCGATAAACAAGATGCCTTTAGCATTCCAAAATACAAATTTCATGACCTTTTTATGAAGCCTATTGTGAAAACAATTATCTTCCATAAACTGCCTGCATATATCACAGAAACGCTTTAAAAAAATCAACATTTTTTTCCTAACCTATGCCATCTCTCCGCCAAAAATGTCAGGAGAAAACAGTCAGAGATTCTATGCATTTTCATTCTTACATTAATGGTCCTCATAAGATTTCAGTCAGTAAAGTACTGTGAGTGATTTACCATCTTGTGATTGATACAGATTTTCTATCAGGCCACTCATCTGAATCTATTTATGTGCCACACAGGCACCCATTTCTATAAACAGGACTACATTTCATTTGTGTATTTCTATTAGCAACATGGAAATACATTTTATTGAGGAAAAAAAGAATTTCGTGTATAGTACTACTGCATATGATTTTCTGATTTCTGTTGTAGGCCATATACTACATGCATACTGAATTATTTATTGTGTGATAAATGAGTTAAAAATTATATGACTCAGAAGTGATATAATTTTTTTGTCATTATATTATCTTATGAGCATACCATATGACCTATTTATATCTTAGAGATTCTGTGTGACTAATTTTTTTATTTTCTGTTTCAGTCATCTACAGTTATTTTAAGTCCCAGCTGTACTCCACCAGATAAAGGTTAGTTAATTATTGGTAGGAATAATTTAAATGCTAATATATGGCCATTAGCAACAGTATTCCTCACGAAACATCCACAAAAAGCATGTAACATTTTCCTTACTCCCTTCTTTTGCAAGTTTTGCTTATAATTATAGTTATCATCTTTTTCATACATGTATGACTGTATGCGTAATTTCCAGAGTAGTAGGCACCAAAAATTATGATATTGAACACGTTCACTTCTACAATTTTTTAACTTCTATATTGGCTAAAACAATTTTTTTTCCATAAATGGATTATTTTTTGACACATGATCTTAATTTTTTAAATTTTTTGTATTTGTTTATAAAAAACAAAGTATGACAGTACTGTCAGTCACCCTATGAATGAGGACCTGCTTATGCAGGCTTTTAATGCATGGATATTCTAATTTACATTTAGAACTCTTTAAGGCATAATTTGTTTGTGGTAGAATTTGTTTTTATGCAATTTCCTGGGAGATGGATACCTATATTTAATAATTATAATGCATATATCCTTAGAATGTCTTTTTGTGTATGTGCACATAGGCAAGCGTACATGCATGTGTACTCAAATTATCTGTTCATCATGCACAGCATACCGTGTGTCAAAACCTGTTGGGCCACACACAGAATATGTACCATTAGAACTACAAGAACAAAAACCTTATAGATGTATAGCCAAGCCACTTGAAAGAGGGTAAAACTGCAATGACACATTGTTTTATCCATGTTGGAAAAAGACAATCATAAACTCTTTCTGACAAAATGCATGAAAAATACAAAACTTAGTCATCACGGAAAAAAAGGCTTTGGAATACAAAGTATTTCCTACCAAGTGAGTTATCTGTAAGGTAACTTTATTAGGTAAACATATCCAAACAAAAAAAATCATCAGTAGTTGAACACACCTCACAAAAGGATACTTGGAGCCAGCAAAAAAAATTAACAGCGGAAGCCATTAGCATTATCATTTGACCTGTCTGAGGGCTGAGGATTCACTAGACAGACTATTCCCCTGAACAAAATGGACCCAGATTGTTTAAAAGTGGGCAAGTCGACAACAACAAACTCGCCACCCACCAGTTGAAAGAAATGACATCAAGCACTGTGTCACATGCAGCAGTGACTGTGTTAATAGTAACAATTTTTAGAACTTTAGTTTTAAGGGAATTTTAAGTCTTGGACAAATGATTTTTCTTAAACTTACAGGTTAAAATGAGTAATTCTGGAATGCTTTTTTGGAGGAACATGAGTACATCCTATATCTTTCAGTAGAATAATCAGAAAAAAGAAGCTCAGAGTGGGATTTGTATCACCAGTGGTCAATTAAAAAAAAGGAGAAGCAATTTTTACTTTCAAGTAGGTAACCAAAAATTGTTAAAAAAGGAATATGAGGGGAAATGAATGGGCAAAGGAAGTCATACAAAGTAAATTAAGCTGAAAGTACTACTATTTTTATTCACCCCTTATTTCCTAAAAAAAAATTGTTATTGTCTCATTTATAACATGAAGGAGACATGTTAAAACAGGTAAGGACTGATCGGGTTAGTGTGGCGGGTAGCATGCTTGGTGGCTAATCCAAAGGTCACAGGTTCAAGTCCTGCTCAGAGCATGGTTGTTGCATTGTCCAAATGGGTTTCATCTTCGAACTGAAGAGGTGCAAAATGACCATGGCCATTGACACACCCTATAAACTAAACTACTACTACTATTTGATAAGGTGATATTCTTGTGGAAGATTGAATATCTCGTATTCCTAAGGAAAGGGATATGTGTAGCGTGTCACTATCCCTAACTTGATTTTTGGAAGTGCTGCTAGGTTTTACAAAAATACTAATATAGTTCTGGAAATGAGAGGGATGAATCTGTTTAAAAAATACATACAGCATACATAAAAAATACATTTTAAAGAAACTTCGAACTAATTGGTGTGTGTGGTACTACTTGGTACTATCACACTCTTGTGTGATACTAATTGGTATATCTAAAATTAGCCTGAAAGTTTTATTTATTTTTTTCAATAATATTTTCTCTGTCATTATTAATGGCATATGAAATAATATTCTCTGTGCCCTTTATTGATTGTATTTCAGAAGTCAGTTAATATCAGTAATTTTTTTGATACACAGTGAGCTGCACAGTTTGGGAGAACAGGGAAGCCAAGAAGGCCGATCTCTCAGTACTAGATATTAGTTCTGCCATAATTGCCCGAGTAGAATCAATGCCAGACAATATGGATTATTTTTATGGAGGTAAGGCATTGCATGTATCAAAATGTCATTACTACATATAGTACATTAATGTTTTAACAATACCAATTTTTAAATAATTTTCAAATTTTCACTGAGTGATGTTCCATGCTTTATTGAAAAATATACATATTATGTAATTTTTTAAAACTAGTAGCAACTGTGTACTCTGCGTTTGAAACATTTTAAAGTTGAATATGTAGGCTACAGCCTTTGCCATGTGTTTTGATCTTATAACAAACTTTGAAATATTCTCCAGTTTTGACAACATTTCTCACTGTAATCATTTTCAGGTATAGCAATGGGAGGATTGCTGGCCATTCTCCCTTCCCTATATCGCCTGGTTGTAGCTTTAGATTCAGGTGGTACCTCATCATTACTTGTGAAAGGCCCTGAAGTTCCAGTGCCTGTCATCTCCCTGCCTTCTTTTCTTCACCCATTCACTCAACTCTTCATGCTTGCCTACTCACTATTATTTTCTGTTGGCAATCTTATTGATGCAGCTCTTGGTCCAACTTTATGGTAGGTGGATAATTATATAAACTCAATTAATGAACATTAGGAATTGTATAACTATATGCTTACTTTTGTTGGGGTATATGTCTCATTGTTTGCCGGTTACGTTTTGCCTAAGGAGCCAGTTACGAACAAGGCTATCTGAATGTTTTTTCTCTCTAATCACAAGTGGCTCTATTTTATTACCTATTACTAACATAAGGCAAATAAATGAGAAAAAAGCATATTGAAAGGTATATGGAAACATAAAATTGAAATGCAATGTGTTAAAGGTGTTTTAATTTTGAAATTGCTATGAATATGCTTATTATGGACTTACTTTCATGCTCTCATTAAAATTTGGTTCTTTCTTTGTAGGGAGCGATGTGTAGTGATTGCCAGTGCAGTAGGACGATGGGGTGTTGCATCATTGTTAGTGTTTCTTCTTGCTGTTGCGGAACGAACTTTTAAACAACGATTCCTATTTGCCAAACTCTTTTCCCATCTAACTTCATCTCGTCGTGCTAGGAAATCAGACCTCCCTCACTTTCGGTTGAACAAGGTGCGAAACATCAAAACATGGTTGTCAGTGAGGTCGTACTTAAAGGTGAGCAATTTGTTTTCATTTTGACATCTTTTTATTCCCACATTCTTTGCTTATAAAGTCTCCCCCCACAAGTATCCATTCCATTCAATTCAATGTGTAATTCAGATTTAACCATCATGTAATAACTTTTTCCTAGGACTACCGATTGGTCAAAGGTAATCTGACCTACCTACTAGGTCACTAGGACAGTTCTAGTGTATATACTGTACCACTCATTGTAGAAATTCTGCCCCCCTGGAACATATAGTAGTCTGAACTATTTCCCGACTAAAATCTACCATTTCAGACATAATTTTATGGTAGTTACTCATAGTTAATAATAAAACGATAGGCTATTTGTTAATTCTTGTGGTATAGGCCATAAATATAACCATAAATTAACAAAAATAACCATAGTAAAAAGCCATAAAAAGGTTGGATAAAAATTCCCTCAGGAGTATTTGAGTGATGAATGAATACTTTAATGTGTACTACTAACTTGAATACAACTAATTGTTATTTATATTTCTTTATTTTGATCTCTAGTCGTTACATCCATCATTTTTTCTTTGTAACAACTGACTTTCTTCTCTTGTGGGATCATCCTCTTATCCTTGACTCCAGTCGTACCAACTGTGACACATATGCTAAGGAAAAGAATGATATAAATGAGTTGGATGACTTAATTGGAGGCCAAAACAGACATTTGTGAAAGCTAAGAGAGTAGAGTGCCTGGGAAAGGTTGTGAAAATGATGAAAGAACAGATACTAGAAGAATGTTGAAGGAAAAGTTAGATAACACAACAAGGAAGGGTGTTCCGAGGCTAAGATGGAGGGACGATGTTTCAAAAAATCTGTAGTCAATGCACATTGAAGGATGAGGGAGAAAAATAGAGGATATATAGAAATAGGGGATATATAAAAATGGTGATGAAAATGGAGGCCAAGACCCCCCTGCCAAGGACTGTAATTTTATGGAAGGAGAATGAGAGTTTCACATTTGCATTAATTAGCTAGAAATTTTATTTACCAGTTTAAGTAGCCTACCTGCTTTTTGTAACATCTTACTGGGTTCCTTACCTGAACCGAACTCTCTGTACTTAACAGGGTTGGATACTCAACTAAACACCTACTGTAATGGTTCTTGTAGCCAACTGACATTAATGAGTAGAGCCACATCTTGGATTCCTTAGAAGTCATGATAGAAGTTGAAATACTGTGCATCCACGAGGCATGCCAATTATCATTAATGAATTGAGTCAAACCGGTCAGAACTCCCGGTCGGTGGTAGCTATCCCTAATGAATGCAATATACAATTTCCTCCCCGTCCTATTTTGAGGATTTGTTCCCCCAACTCCATTATGTTTGTTTATCAGACTGAAAAATTAGAGGTAGCTGATGATGATAAAAATCTGTGAAGTGAAGCTGCTCATTGCCATATCTGAAACAAGTTGACCTTCAGAAGACTATTGAACTGTGTACAGGAGAAACCAGTAAGAATAGAATAGTGTTTGGTGAAGTACTTAAAGTTTCGGTAAGAGTTTGGTTATGAACAAGAGATTACCAGTGTATTCTGGTTATGTACAGGTGATTACCAATGGATTTGGTATGAATACTCAACTAAACCTGGTAGAAAATTCAAATGGGTAGTTCCCTGAAAAGAGTATTCGCTTTTCCTTAGTGTGAATTAAATGTTTTATTGGTCTCATATTTATTGAATTTAATGGTAAACTGCTTTGTAATGTGGGAATACAGAATTCTGGGCCATGCCAAGAAAAAGATTATGCAAAAACCATACAGCCAGGTGTGTATTATCAATGCATTTCATAAATTTCTTGCTGCTATTGTGAGTGGTCCTTGAATTGTCCAATTGAAAGATATACAGCTTCCACAGTCATGATTAATCAAACAATCAGATACTTTTGTAGTATTCCGCATGAGACCTTTGGATCTATCATTGACTGAATATGCTGGAAACATTTAGTTTACAATAGAAAGCTCTCTTAGAAAATGTATCAGCTGAGTTTGGATAGGCTTGATTCTTATTTTTGGATGTCTATAACTTTATTACCATCTCATTCATTTATTTATGATGTTGACTCAAGATTTGTTTTCCTGTAAAATTTTCATTTTAAACCAATTTTTTCTCCCTGCAGCATCATGATCCATAATTCTTGCTTGTACATGGAATGGGCTGATAATTCATGACATTATTTATTTGTTCTTTTTTGTATAATTTTCCTTGGCAGGAGTTTTCAGATTTTTCCACCAAATATTTGATGCTCGGGGTGATCATGAATTGTAGGAACTCGTTTTTTTGTATAGTTGTCTTGCCGGCGTTGTTATTATTAATGGCGATGCGAAAGTGGAGACTTTTCACTTTAGTTGCTTGAAGAAGCCCATAGCACAATGCTTGAAACATCGCCATTAATAATACAACGCGGTGTAATCCCGAAAGTCGTATACCATTGTTGGAAACTGCAGAAACCTTCTTCAGAAATAGCTTTGTTTTGTTTACTGAAAAAACCTCATATCCGTGCTAATGAAGTCGTGCTTTCGTACTAGTCACCATAATTTGCTCCGCCACTTCGATGTTAACAGAATATTCTTGGAAACCCCTTGATCATCCACTGGGCACCGCTCGTAGTTGGATTAATGTGAAATCGTTATATTAGTTTTGTACCACTCAATGACATAAAGGCATTTGGATTTTTCGAAGAGAGCCGTACGTGGCAGTGCGGTTGCTATTGGTTCGACCTTTTCGTCCTTAGATGGCAGTATGGTATTCTCCACGGCTGGGAGGTTTGGGACCTTGGAGTGACGGACACCTGTTGGTGGCGGGGTAACCTGTGGAGTGATGTAATGCGTTTAAAAATGGATGATTGCCGAATCTTGTATCAGGGGAAAAAAGAAACGACGTGGGAGCGCGAGTTAAGCATGTTAATACCCTCATAATTTTTTCTCCTTCCTCGTGAAATAAGGCTTCTGTGACTCTACTTCGGTCTTATTTGTGTACAGTCTGTTTCTTTCTCCCGACATATCCATATGATGAAGGCCTGAACCTCCTTAATTATCGGATACGTAAGACAGCTACGTTCATATATAACAACACTAAATCTGATAAATGTAGACGTAGCGGGTTATTCAAATATAAAATGTTTATTATATCAAATTTCCTCCCCTGAATGACCTCAGTGCGTTAGGGGATGCTTGGATAATTAGTTTTGGAGGAGTGTAGTTATGAAAATATTGAATTGAACGAGTCAGGAATCAAAATCGCCGCTATTACTTGCCCTGTTTTTGATAAGATCTGCATTTTTTCTTACACGCGGAATGCGTTATTTATGAGAACCGGATGATTTGTGGCGGATATCAAAAACAGCATTGGCTTTTTATTCTCCCTAATAATCGAAGTAACACTGACGGGGGGTGAAAAGAAGTAAAACCAAATGCAATCCATAAAAATTATGCAGTAGGAAGGAAACCAAAATGAACTAATTGATTTCATTTTGTAATAGTCGAGTTGATTTCTGAATTAATGTTTAATTTAGCAGCTCGGAATATTTTCCACGCATGTCATTTTAGCCTCAATGATATGTGGGAACGAAAATATGCTTTCCGCCATTTTTTGGCCAGTTTTTAGCAAGCTAGTTCGTTTGTGAACCCGCTTTCTCAATAAAGGCTGCTTTGTATTTATTGAGAGGTCCTGCCTCGCGTGATGCCGCGAAAGACCCGTTTGAATTTTGTGGACAGCCACAAGTATTAAAATATAAATATCCGATTTCTGTATTTGGTTTTACCCTTCCATATAGTAGGTTGCGAAATACATTAAGCAATCTATGTAAAATACGAACAAACTAGGAACATCATTCTACTGCAATTTAAACTCGATAAACATTTCGCTTAGTGCACGCACCCCATATTGTAGCTATAAATCATAAAAATAACTCAGGTTGCTGTAGTTGTCAAAAAGACCCCATTCGTTCATATTCCAAAAAGCTTTAAAAATTCCTTTTCACCTACTCCCCTCACGGCACAGAAGGAAAATACTGGGATGTGGATTTGCCTTACCTGAGACACTTGAAATAATGTATCAAATTCTGATATGCGGAGACTAGGAAGAAGCTTCTCAATAAAATTTTATCAGTGGTACTCACAATGAAAACCAAGTTTAAAAGTGGTTGGAAAAAATGACCAAAGGCAGAATCGAGTCAAAACATTTCTGGAAAAATTCTCCGTTTGTGTGAAGACAAAGCGTCAAACTGAGAATGCGCCTCCGAAGGAAGTTATCGGTCGGAGAGAAAACAGTTTTCAAACTGGTATTCAGCGTCGCAAAGCCAGGGACATGAGATTCAAAGACTCCTCAACCACGAAGCGTAATCGAAGGGGTAATGGCGAATAACCATTGAAAATGGCTACGTTGTCCGTACATCCGGCCTCTTCCAGCCCTTTTGCCACACAAATGTACTGTCAAAAGCCGCTCGGTGAAAAGAAATTAGGAAAGGGGACATCTCTCTCTCTCCCGTCAAGCATTTAGAGTATTTTTTGCATTGGTTGACTTGGCAACGCAGAGATAATTTGCCATTATTGCGAAAAAGGGCCCGTCCCAGTATAAACTAATCAGTCTTTCCCAATATATTTTCACATCTCGTTATGAACGAATGCTTTTTATTGCACACTGTTTTAATTTACGAATATTATAACAATTACATAATAATAATAATTCTCCTATCCCTATTTCATTTCCGAACTAGGATGTTTGTCGTCATGTTCTCCCCTGAAAACGAGTGTGTTTGCTTAGCCATATGCACCAAAACCTATTTTATGTTGGAAAAATATTTGTGTTATGCGATCAAATATTTACATTATATGCATTAAGTAAAAAATATCGAATTCTTGGTTCACTTTCTTTGCGTTGTTCGGGCGAAAGTCAATTCTTTGCTTAATCTCGATTTTTTCTGTTTTCTCAAACGTTTGCTGTCATAGTCCCTTTATTTTGTAAACTATATGGGAAGGCCGTCGTAACTTAGAGCTCTAAGTCAAAGAACAGCTCTCTAGTAGAGAAATGAAGAAAAGGATCGAACGAAGGTTTTTAGGCTGTAGGTTAAAGCTAAGAGCAGAGAAGCACATAAGTTTGAAGTTACAGTTGATGAATATCGTTGATGGAAATTGAAATGTTTCTTATTGCTGTGAGTGCGTGGTAGTCCAATTTTTAGGCCGCTCGATTACAAAACGGGAGGCAAGTTTCGGATCCGGGTGTCGTTTCCGGACATCTCCAGTTATACACAAACCGAGTGCTTTCCTGGCAATAGATCTTCTTGAAAAACCACACGAGCACACGAAAAGAAACTGGCTCCTATCCCGAAGTGGGAATTTCAACCCCCTCTTTTGTTTATTACTTAGTGAGCTCTATCCTATCAAATCTACCTTTTGAGTTGAATAGTGGGTTTATTTCACATTGTCACACACAAAAAATATGGATTTACTTGTTGCAAAATTTTCGTAAATATTGTGCGAGTTTAGCCAGTTAATTCCGCCTGCTTCCTCTGTTGACACGTGGGATTCATAGAGTGAAAGATATGTTCATCACACTTTTTGAACGACTTCTTTATGTCAATGCATTTACAAATACCGTTGTATCTTCTCGTTTGTAAAAGTAAAGGATTCTCTCTTCTCGTAAAAAAGACTGTCCTTTCGTAACTGGAATCGGCCATAGCGCATTACACCCACGCCAGCAGTGTGTTCACATTTTATATCCCAATTATCTAATCATGAAGATAATTTTACCCGCAGTCATCGCGGTGTCTGCGAGCCGGATACGAAGGGTCATAGCTCCGCTGGAAATTATGTCGAGTTCCATAGTTCGAATTTTGCGAAACGATTTTTTAGTCATCCATCGAATTAATAGCGATAACGCTGTGAAGGTTCTTGATCTTGACCTTGGTGTAGCCGATTTGGTTGGACCTGCAGATTTTGATGAATCGAGTCATTTAGCACAATGTATTAAAACGAATCCTTTGGACGATAATGAAGCGCGCGTATGATACACCTCTACTTCCCTTCAAAAATTGGTGATACTCTTTAAACTTGGAAAGTAATGTGTGGAGTTTTAATGTTCTGAGACAGGACAAATTCCTTTGAATTTGACGCAGTACTTGTGGACTTGTAGAGTAAAGTCCCCCCAAGCACCTAACTCCCCCAATAGCTTCTAAACTAATAATAATATAAGGTCTTTCCAAAAGTAAAATCTCGACTCTTTACCTTTATAAAGGGTAAAAAGTTGAGATTGAGGCTAAGTAATCTCTTCTTCCACCTCGGAGGGAAGGGAGGGACAGCTTAAAATTTTGTAGAGCTTACAGGAGAAGAAGCAAATATAATCAACTAGAAATATTTATTTCGATAAAGAAATAATTTATATTTAATTAATTATGTGTATTTGTTAAGAATATCTGTCAATATATTTTAATGCTGTAAAAACATGTTTAGTTGTAAGCTCTTTCTCGCAAGGTCTTCATTTTTGTTTATCCTTTTTCATTTTTTCACAATTATTTTTTATCGGGTGGGGAGGCAGCTTACCCCTTCTTCGACCCTCCCCCCCTGAAGAATTCCATGAAAGATGGAATTAGAAACTTTTCAATGATCTCCTAGAGATAATCGAGTTTCTCTCTCGTCTGGAATAAAAGATGGGTTAAGAGCGAGGTCGTATTCCATTTAGCCTGCACCCGATCTCTCCTAGTGACATTTCTGGCTCGCAACACCAAGTGAGGGACTGTGTGGCTTCAAGTGAGATCAACGTCCTGGACGGAAACAACCGCATTAATCATCACCGCTCTTCTCTTTCTCAAAGTGTGACCCAAAATTCGACTCTCGTGATGGACCAAATGGCTTGTTGGCACGGGGCCTGGCCATGACGCATCTCTTTGAGGTCAGATTTGATCACACCGCGGTTGGCCATGGGCCGCGGTTTTCGGAACCGGTTTGATGATGGCACCACTAAATCGTTCGGTGCCTTTACTTGCATGTTTGCAGTCGGTTTTTTATCTTTTCTTTTTTGACCGATGATGCTACCACAGAGAATTTTTTTTTTCAAACTGTTTTTGGGCGTTTGCTCTTCGAATTCTTTTTTTCCATTTAGATTTGTGTATTCTCTGTCGTCCGTCCGCTTTCAACTGTCGACAACCTACATCTTCTCTTGTTTACATTCCAAACGCTCCCCAATACGTGTCGTGTCCTTTTTTCTCCTGCTAACCCGTACTGGAATCCATTCAAATACCGGCGTCCATTTTTTCGTTGGAGAGTCAAAATAAAGACTAAGGTACCGTATGAGTGCTATTGGCATATTTTAGAGTCGCCCTACAGTGAGGAGTTTGACGGAGACTCTCCCCTAAGCACTAATCAGTCAATCGAGGCTCGCCAATTTAGGGTATTCGTCGATGAATTCGAGTTAAACTCGTTCGCTGGACTGGGGTGAGCGGTCGTGAATGTTCTGTGCTGTGTTCACCGCTTCTTGTTTAGCTAGATTCATCTTTTTGACGTGCGCCCAGTGTAAGGCTATTAATCGTTATCGTCAGTGTAAGGCTATTAATTTGAATTAGCACCAAACATTAGCTGTATTTTTTCATTCGGAAGATAAATAGATAAACCCCATTGTAATCCCATCAAAACATCCGCGATGAATAGGGTTTTTAGCCCATAAACTTTCAGTTTTACCAACTAGCGCGACACCCTCTTGACTAATTCGCCTGCGCATTTCAGTTTTAAATACTTTCTTTAACCGCTTGTGAGAATTAGATATGATAAAAGATTTGTAATGCATTGTAATTTAAACATTTTTTTCCCAGCGTCTGAGTGATTCAACGTCCTGTAGACGATGGTAGAGTTATCCACCGAAACGTCGGAAACAGAATATCTTACCTGATAAAGAGAACCCGAGAAGAAGCCACATACAATATTAAATATGCTAATGCAAAAGTGGATGCGCCAATAACGGGGCTCACGGGGTCAATGTCAGTGAGGGAATGACGAACTGGGCCAAACTTCTTTGCCTTGGACATCTGTGTGGATTCAATTGATGGGGTGCAGTTATTTTAGCCGTGAAATCACTGCCTCGTGTGACCGTTGCACCTTGATTATTTCGTTTTTCTTTTTTAATTTGGCACCCGTACTTTTCAAGTCTCCTTTTTATTTTTATTCATTTTAGAGGGGAGTCCATGCAATTTCAGTCCCGTTAGGAAGCGCAGTTGTTACGTCGGACACTTGAGGAAATAACTCGATGAGATTGTACTTACTGTGCCCAATTTCCCCTTTGACGAGGAGGAACCCCAGAGCTTTCGGGGCCTTCTACCATGACAGGCGTTATCATTGTTGCGTTCTACGTGTTTTGGCGGGAGTGGGTCAACGACCACTGACTCAGCTATTTAATTCGGATATGATGAAGGGGTTGTATTTTCCATTAACCAACACCAAAGAAATTACTGGGCTCAGAATGCTTTCAGATTTTAATTTTCAGGCCCAGTTTTATCTATTCCTCTAATGTGTCATAATCATAAACGAAACCTCTCTTTTTATATTACTTATTTATTATATATTTACAATAATACCTTGCAGATAGCTACAGGCCAGGTGGCAAGGGAGAATGGAAATGTAAAAATAAAAGAAAAATAAGACTTTTTCAATGCAATAATATATCACGAGATTCCCCAATATGCGTATACAACTAACAAATATTCATCACCATCTTCCTAAAGCTTTTAACATTGTTAGGAAAAGGCTCGAAAACGTCTCCAGGCAACTCGTTCCAGTATTTAATGCATCTTATTACGGAAGGAGTATTTGCTCATATCTTTTTTCTGCTTTAACTAATTCATCTTCCATTTGTGGTCACCCCTTCCGGAGTAGCAGCCGCTGTGGGTTTTTGATTTTAGTCCCATTAACGCCTCATTTCTCGTATACATTTCGAAAATTTTACATAGCCTGTTAATTTTTCTTCTCTTTTGAAGCCTCTCCCAACATAAGTCCCTGATCATTTCCTTCAGACTCTCATATCCCCTATATCTACGAAGCACAAATCGGACAGCACTTCTCTGTATTTTTCAATTAATTTTGTTGAACGTTTACTGTGGGGATCCCATCGACAGTACCCATGTTCCACGATCGACAGTACCAATGTCTTACTAGAGTAAGGTAACCTCTTTCTTATGTCCTAATATTATCATGTCCTTTACCTTCGCCTATATGCATGGATTGCATGTAATCATTTTGCCTTTCCGTACTTCTTATTTATATTCAACCTTGAACTCAATACCTCTACAGGAGGTATTAAGTTCAAGTATGCTGTGTAATCGTTACTTACTCTATTGAAATCGGTCGTAATCGAATAATATATTTCACACTCCAGTGCCATTTCAAGTGGGAGTGACTTTTTTTCCACAACCTTTCCATGTTTCGGAGCTACTTAAAATATGTGATAACGACTGTTCGTAGAATCAATGCTGTTCTACGTCGAATTGTTAATGGAAATCTTCGTGGCAAGCGCTAATCTCTGGATTGAACTGTGTCGTGATCCAAATTCAGTTGGGAATGATGACTAGATACGTTTGACGAAATCAAATTGATATTGGTGGTCAATCTCCAGAGATGGAATGGCCATTAAGCTAAAGTGGAGGAGAATAATCGTAAAATGCTTTCAGTTCTGTTTGCATTTAATGGCATTACGACAGGCATGATTCCTTTTTAAATTCAATCCCAATTTTTTAAGGGTTCAATTGAAAAAAAACTCCGCACGAGGTTGATTTTAATTGCGGTAGTTGCTAATGTCGAATTTTTCCGTGCTACTTGTGTACAAGAGTCATTCACTTTTTAGAAAAACATTTGGATACGGTTCTTTAATTGAATGTAAGTAATTAATACATAAGGTCGTGGGTTAACGTTTAACTTTCCAACCTTGCATACGTTATAGTGGTTCGCCATTGGATATTATTTTGTTATTTGCGACGATTACGTTGTTTCAGCTAGATGCATAATTATAGCTCCGGCTTGCTAAATATTAATTTGGAACGGATGTTTACTCGTATGAATTGCTGAATAAAATTACTTTTCAATAATTTGGGATAGAGGACAACAAAGACATATCATGAATAGACTTCTAAATCACCTGTCATATTAAAATCATTGCATAACTTCTGCAAGCTGAGGAAAGCCGTAAATGGGGCACATCATCTGATGTGGTCTTTTCTGTCGGTCTTACGAATTATTGGGTTGGCAATCAGTCAGCTCCACTTTAGCCTTCCCAGCTTCGAAAAATACCAACAAACATACATCGATAACGACACCGTTTCATCATGAAGGGACTATCCGTAGCGAGCTACCACATCTTTTGAAGTCTTGAATTTTTTGATATTAGGGTAAATCCAGGAAGATTAAACTTAGACCAATTCTTTGTTTCAAGCATTTAAACATCAACGGGTTAAAAGAGGTAATAAAAAGCTCATATAATGTGTATCAAAAGAGTTGACTGTTGGATTCGAAAGAAATGGAATGGAGAATTTGCTTCGTTTCTAATGTAAGACTCAAGAAACATTTTTGCGTAAGCCATTTCATATCTATTGATGGATGCCAAGATTCTCTGTTTTATCTTGAATAATGGAAACTGTTTCAGGCTCAACGTGGTGGAATTTCTCCATCTTAGGAAGAGAATTTATAACACTGCAATTAAAAACTGTATTCCACGACCGTGGTTTCGCCTCATGGTACAGCATCGCCTGATGATGCTTCGCCGCGGCGAAACCATGGTCGTGGAATAAAGTTTTTTTGTGGAATTGCAGTGTTATAATTTCTCTTCCTAATTCTTGAATAATGGTTAAATATTTACTTGCAGTGTCTTTGCATCTTCAGATTCTGAAAATTAATACATAAGTATTTACCAATTCTTGGCCTCCATTAATTTCATTTACTGTTGTTGCATTGTTAATTGCAGCCCATAAGTAGTGGAGGAAATGCATTTCAACGGAAATTTCTCGGAACCATGTTTTTAAAGATTAAGTTTGATATTATAGTGTTATTATAAATAATGTAATCATGGCATAGTATACCACAATCACGGAGGAGCACACCTACATCAGTCAACCTCTCCTGCCTATAATCCTGTCGTTAATTTATCTTTGTCGTTTAAACATAAATGGGAACAATTTTATCTACATAGACTTAAATAATTCATTTTATGTAATAGTTGTGTCATTCATACATCTTCATTTTTTCTCAGAAACGGGGTCCTCAGAGGTCGGTTGATGTCATTGTATCTGCTGCCTTCATCATGACTCTCCTGCTGTTGTCCTTCCTCAGCGTTGAGCTGCTAAAAGTAAGTGCCCATGTACGCATTTTTAGTTTTTTTTTTTTAAGACGACACCGTGCAAACTAGGCTCATTTTTATCTCTAATTTCGGTTAACCATTAGATGAATATGAGTTACAGGTTCTTCAACCGTGAGACGCCGCAAGTGACAGTATCAAATATACTATTCGTATGATTAAGGTGTGTAATTGTTGTCTGGTGATGTAGTAGAAATGTAAATCGTGAACTCCTCGTGAATTTACCGAAGGCTACGTTTGAAGTATCTGCTTTACATTTTATCTCAAAATTCTTGGCTGCTTTTCGTTGCCCCGGTTATGTTACTTCGAGATTCGGTGCCTGCAAGAAAAAGGCTATGGAGATAATGCATAATATCGGGGCAGACCTGAGCAGTGATGGAATTCATATAAAAATTTTCTGTGGAAGGAATCTGGAAAAATTATTTCAATAGAGCATTTCGAGTCGCAAATAGATGCTTTAAAAATCACTAGTAGAAACATAAATCGTTCTCTGTTAAATGGCTTTGTAGATATCACTTATGTTTTTTCTTAAAGTTCGCAATAATACGTATATCTTAAAATCTGGGAACCTGACAAAAATTTAGAAATGAATAATGCGAAATGCTGAAGCATGGAGTTTATTTTTCTTCTTGCTTGCTTTGTTTTTTCCTGCTTTTTCATATTTCTCATATTTGTATTATTGTAAAACTACTGCTCGAATTTCAGCTACTTTACAACTGCTGTTTTCAACTCCTCCCGTTCCCCTTTTAATTGCCATGAAGAATTTATTTTGTGCAGTAAAGTAAGAATCAAAAGTCACTAGGTTCGAGATCTGGAGTGCAGGGAAGACAATTAAAACGTTCTAATTGTAATTTTAACGGTAGCAGTTTCAATGAAATATTCATAGGAATACCATCCTTCATTTTAATATTGTGCGTACTAGCATAGAGTACGGTATATTACTCTAAGGCACTAGTCAACGTTTTCGGGACCCAACTCGCACCAAATTTTCAGCGGCCCAGATTTTTTGTAACAGTTTTACCTATGTACTGTCAAGTGTTCAGAGGTTTCAAGACAGGATATGAAATAGGGAAACTTCATTTTTCTAGAGTCCGGCCACGTTGAAATGGTCCTGAGCGAAAATTCCTCCCCTCTCTGTCCTCGTCTACGGCCACTCCGAGCTTCTTTCTTCCCCTACCGTGCCTCCCCTACCAGCGTGACGCCATCGTAGTTGCCAGCTCGTCTTGTTGCTTGTCTCTCGGTTTTGCGCCTTATGTTTGTTTGTTAACATACGCAGTTATATTTAAATTCCCATGTTAAACATGCCAATAAAGAAGTTTATAAGTATATATTAATAGTACATATTAATTAATATGCTATATTAATTTCCCTCCATCGGTGTGAGGCTGGACTATACACTAATATTTTTCTGTATAGTAAGGCCATCCATCTGAACCCTAACTCACACACTCCTTTTTAATCATGAACATTTGTACGGTTTTTATTTAATTCACAACAGTACCACCTTATTTTTTATTCACTTCTCAGCCTATAAGTCCGATATAGTTCGAGATTAATTTCGGAATCACCAAGGCATTTCGCAATGGAATGTCTCATAACTGGCCAGGCCGCTATTTGTTTTCGGACAGTGATTTCTCACACTCATGGCGCAGAAGTAAAACAAGCAACAGACTCCTGTAAAAATTGCCGGTAGCTCTCTAATGAAGAGGTTGAGACTATTGCCTTATTCAGTGCTAAAAGTCACTTGTCATGAACAGTAGAATATTACTTTTGAAGTATTCTTCGTCTATCAGTGATAATTCTTCGACGAAGATGATTGAAGCGACCACCGCTTTTAATGCTCACAACATGCCTCAACAGTGAATTCATATAACTTCCAATTAATTTTCTCGCCTCTCCCTTCATCTAGCTTTGACGGAACGTGGCTGAGAAATTCTTGTAGCCAAACCCTCCAACCCCGTTAGATGAGTGTTCGTATTATAGGGTGGAGGAAAGTGGGGAGTGGTTGGGGGGGGGGTCTGGCTTTCGGAGAGAGCGTGGAGCCAGTCGTATCGGCGAAGGCAGTGTAATAATTTTTTTTGTGAGCCTCCTTTCACGAAGAGACACAAAGGATTCATTATATGGAGACCAAACACTCCCCAGACGTTCGCTAGTAACCAGACTGAAATAAGCGATACTGGATTTTACAAAAAAAATTTTTAAACTAATTCTGATTGGTTTTTTCGTCAATTTTTCCATGTATAATCCTTAGAGTTTCTTTATTCCCGCAATCCCTTGCCTTGCCGTAATATTTCCTCTGCAAGCTGCAATAATTAATTCTCGACATCCCTAGTTATTATTTATCGTTTGTTTAGTCAAAATATGTCCCATTATAGCTCGAAACTGAATTCTAATTCAATCCATCCTCGAGTTAGTTTAGCAATTCGCCCACCATATTTAAAGAACTGGGACTGGGGAGCTTTTATGTTTAGGTTTTACAAAACTGACCCTCAGTTCTGAGGCTTTAGTCAGTAGTGCTTTACATGGAATAAACTGTGTCGAAATATTGATGTGCAAAGTGAAGCCTCTACATTTTCTCGTATTATAAAGCATGCATATGTGAATTTTAATTTTATTAATATCTGGTTAACATGGGCTTATCAATTAGAACATGTTGTGTTTACATTTTTTATTACATCGCAACTATTTATTAGGAACATAATAGTTCCTTGCTGTAAGCTAACAGTGATATGTATGTCGTAACACGTATGTCGTGTGATTGTAACAGTGTATCTAATGTCGGTGTTCTGAAAAAAATTCATGAATCTGCGATATGCAAATATTGCTTTTTCCTAGTTGACGCCCATCCTCGCTATGAAGTGCGTGTGCTTTGAACTGCGATTTATGGAAAAAGTAGTACGCCACGAAGGGTTTCTTTTAACCAATTTTAACACAGTTTTCTATAAGTACCCAAAATAAGTAAAAATTATACGACTTTCATTTTGCAATCGAACCTCGTTAAGTAAAAATTATTCACTCTCGGCGAGCGGGGCAGTGATAGACAGTCAAAGTTCCGCGGGCATATGTGACTGCGCCTGATCCAATTTCAGAATTTAAACACAAGACCAAAAAAATGAACGCAGAAGCGGCTGCCGTAACGCCATGGCCGCTCTCTAGCCGCTAGCATTATGCTACAAGATTAAATGAGACACAAACTGTTCAAGCAGTTCCACGAAGTCACGCCGGAAACTACAATCCTAGTAGATGGAAACGTTGGCACGTTCAGTCTCTTTGTCTGTTAACATTTAGCTTTTCTACCGCATTTCATTCATAAAACAAATGCGTCTTTTTGTTTTATTCTTCGATTAAAGTGTAAAGTAACATCACTTACAAGACTCCATTATTTGAACCATTTATAGCTAACATTGAACTCCGAGAGCGTCGCGCGCAAATCTTTTTGACTCTTCAAATCGCACAGCATTGAAAAGATCTATCGGTCAGGACTGATTTTCACGCAGCTCTTTGTACAAGAATAAAGTCGAAGGTAGTTTAAACGTCCCGCAGTGACTCGCTCCGAAGATGAAATTTGTCCTTGTCATCGATCGTTTTATCTCCACAATGTCATCCCCGTTCATTGGCTCCTAAAAAGATGGACCCAATAACGGATGAAAAGAAGGGTCGTCGTATGACGTTCGGGCTCCCCTGAGCTTTGTTCGGTAAGTACCGTTGATTGAGATTAGTTTCCGTCCCAGTTGCCGACAACACAGCCGCCTTCTTTATGGTCTCGTTTTGCATTTAAGTTCAAAGAACGTGGATTGAACTTCGAACGTGGAGAACCTTAAATTTTCGTCACGTTATACTCTTTCAGGACATTCTTAGCGTGATGTTCTCTCGTTTGCTTGTGCTATTCCCTCGTGCTAATTGCCGAAGAATATTTCGCGGTCGTGGAATACACACTGCTTACTTTCTGCGGTGGACTCTAGAATTCCCTTTTCCAAGTTTCAATTCGGTGGGTGTCTCACCGTTACTGTAAACATTGATGTGACTGCTGGTACTAATTTGACATTTCTGAGACTTCCATTATTTTTCAAATCGCTTTGCCTCAAATAGTACGATTTTCTCTTAACGGATCCTCTGGGTTAACTCCCACCATAAAAAGAAAAGTTCTGCTATTTATGCCAGAAAAACTTTTCAAAGTAAATGTCATTTTAACCGCAGCTACCATAATGGATCATAGGGAACTATTTTATTTGTGTTTTGGAGCTTTATGATTGGTAACTGTATAAAATAAATCTCATTTAGCCAGGTTTCCATGTTTTTTATACTCGATTAGGCGTTTTCCTTATTCAAACATCCATATATTCAATACCAAAAACGAGGTATAATAACATATAATATAAATATTATACTTACTTAAAGGAGGTGTTATAACTCATCGGTGCTAGGCTGCGTACTCTTAGATTTGCACACTCCACGATTTTGATTCAAGCTATCGGTTCTATTGCGATGTTACAATGTCAACGTGATAGTGTTTGCAGTCTACTATTCCAACGTTCAAATTTCTTGCAGGTCTTAGGATAGAAATCCAATTACATTGGACCCCCTTTTAGCTATGGGTTCACTATACGATGAATTCACTTTACTATCTACTTGAACAAGAAGATCGTTGGTCATTTTCCGATTGCGCGTACTAATAATTAATTATTCAATAAACATATGTAACCACATGCTTAATTTCCATCACAGGTTGTTTCCAAATATGCCAACTACGAGTATATACATATGTACACGCCTCTATTTCCCGACACACGAGTGTAGCCAACAACGTATTAGCGGGAATCGGTGTATAACCACGATCACTTTACGACATTTTCACAGTAAGATCGATCCCGCGGAACGAATTACCATCGTAAAGTGGTAGTTTACTGTACAATATTAAAAAAAGATGTTTAAAATTCCCGTCTAATGTTGGTAAAGATAGGTATTGTAATTTTTTTGTTTTTTTAATGGACATTTTTTTATTTTAGCTTAGTTGTTCTTGTGAAAACTAGGACTAGGGTGAAATAAAATAGGCTGGTGGAGAAAATAAAATATCCTGGAATCCATGGTATATGAGCATATGATTTTACTAAATCCGTAAATGTACTATATGTAAAGATGGGTCTAAGACTTTACACAATATGTAAGCGTGCTATTCTTAATGAGTCGAGAATCGAAACAATGTATTTTTGATCTTGCTAAAATTGTAAAGAATGATGGAAGTCATGTGTTTCAAAAGCTAGAAATTACTGAAATAACTACCTTTAATGTCAATATTTCGGTCAAAGTGTCACTATTGGCTGATAAAAAGAACTATTTGAGAGAGCTTCATACGAGAAGTGTGTACAAAACTGTTGTTCGCCTAGACACCAGTATTTCCCACGAACATTGATACCGAAGATTGAAATATCGGAAGATATTCCAGATTTAACTTGCTTTTGGATTGCTCAACTTCGTGCAAGCCGTGGACTGAAAACTTCTAATCTGAGCACATTAAACACATCGACCCATTTCACCACATCATCCCGTCGTAAGGCGTACGTTTTATATCCCGGGAATTGCCCGTTTTTCAAATTAAAACTGCTTGCGATCCCAGCCAAAATTCCCTTCGAAACTCTTCTCGCTAGGCGGGGTAAATAATAAATATTTAATAGCCCTTTAGGACGCTTTAGGACTCCAGGAAAATAGAACAGGTTAAACGCACGTGAACAATATAAACCCATATTTAGAGCGCTTAATTACCAGCTTCTTAATTTAAGCAGAAATTAAATTTCAGATTTATAATTATACTGGTAAAAAAGGTGTAACTAAATAATAAATGCAGCAGTAATATCAACGATTGGAGACGTTGAGCTCCATATTAGTTTGAAATAACACATGTAAGGTCATATAAAATTATTGTGAGATAAATTAAGCGCCTAAATGCAGTTCCCAAAATATGATGAATAATTTACACCTCATTTCGGACTTATGCAGAAGGATATTCCATACGTTTTGTCCCGAAGATGATAACTCACGTCTCATGCATGTGCAAAAGGGTGGAATTTAATATTGGTAATAGTTTATTTGGTCCATTTTGTAAAATTTTACATATTCAGTTCACAATAATTCAGTATTCAAAATCGGAATAAAGGTTCCGCCAATAAAACCTGACTTGGGGTTACCGTCAGTTACTATTACAAGGGAAGGCATTTTGGCTGGTAATGGTGCTTCATTTCAATATAGTATACATAAATAATCATTACAGTATACATTACGATGTGAGTTTTGCAGTAACAGAGAATTAGGTACATATAAATCATGACGGTGGGTAGTCATAACGTCACATCAGTTGTTATTTACACCGGATTAGTTAAATGATATCCATTGTTGGGTTCAGCAATTAGCTATATTTTTATTATACGCGGAAACATACCGATAGGATATAGTACATTTGCTAATTCACTAAGTCTAAACAGTTTTGGAACTAGGAATAAAAACGATTGCTTAAAAGCTTCGAACTTAATCTTCCTTTTACCCTTCCGTTCGCATCCTTTTATACCTTTCCTCCAGGTCTGAAGAGCCTGATAGTGCTGACCAGACTTGAAACCTTACGCCGATATTTTATATTGGTGAGATCTGGTCTTTTAACCCCGTGTTTTAATCGTAAACAATCTTATGTTCACTGGGCTGCATTCTGTTATCTCCTCTGCAATGCGTGCGTCTCATTTCGTGATGCTGGTTCTTCTCGGATTGCTGGATCGGATGATTCCGTAGGAATGAAATCCGCCTGAAAGAGTGACTTGAGAGTCATCTACATCTGCATAATACCCTGCAAGCCGCCACAAGGGCGTGTGGCAGGGGGTGAGCCACCACCATACATTCACA
>WURS02000018.1:3913465-3935723 GCA_011762765.2 Rhinocypha anisoptera
TTTTGTATGCTGGAATTATTTTTGATTCTTTTAATTTGGAAGGAAAGATCCCTTGTTGCAGAGATTCATTTATTAAAGATTACTAAAGGTAATAAGGTGAAGGTGAATACTAATAAGGTGAAGGAGGCATAGTGGAAAGAACATTTTGAGTGCTTGGAGAAGTTAGAGAAGCAGGGAGAGATGGGCTTACTACATGGGAAAGTAAAAACCTTAACAGGAAATAGAACAGGAGACAAGATCCCTACTATAAGAGATATTTTGTGCAAAATGCGAATAGAACAGGAAGATATTGGGGAGGATGGAAGCAGTACATGGAGGAACTCTATGATAAATAGAATAGAATCTTAAACTTGGATATAGAAAGAAAATGGGAAGTAGATGAGGATAGCTTGGGTCAGAAATTTTAGATAGTGAGATTGAAACAGCCCTGTGGGACATGAAGTGGAATAAGGCAATGGGGGTGGATAATATACCAACAAGATTGCTCAAGGGTTTAGGAAAAGAAGGAAGAAAGAAGTTTTATGAGCTAATTAGAGCAATTTATGATGGGGGAATATGGCCAGAAGATTTAGTTAGTTTGATATTAATTCCAATAGCAAAGAAAAAGAAAGCAGCTGAATGTGAGGACTATAGGACAAATAGTTTGATCCCACGTGCAATGAAGGTAGTTCTAAGAATAATCAGTAAAAGACTGGAGAGAAGGGCAGAAGAATACCTAGGTAAAGATCAGTTTGGTTTTAGGAGAGGCAGAGGGACTTGAGATGCGATAGCTCTAATGAGGACACTGATAGAATGAAATATAGAATATAATCAGGATGTTATTGCCTGTTTTGTAGACTTTGAGAAACCATTGGATAAAGTAGAGTGGCGTTAACTAATGAAAGCATAAAATTGGAGTGGATTGGAAAGATAGGCATCTCACCAGAAACCCTTATATGGCTCAGGCCGTGCAAGTAAGGGTGACATTTGGGGAGTCTGGATGGGTGCAGTTAGGTAGAAAAGTAAGACAGGGTGTCTGCTGTCACCTCTACTTTTTAATCTGTACTCAGAGGAGATGGTAAAAGAGGTATGGGAAATGGTTGAGTCAGGAGTAAAAGTTGGTGGGAAATTCATTAAATCAGTCATATTCGCCGACAACCAAGCCCTGGTTAGTAATTCAGCCAAAGGACTTCAGACCTTGCGCTTTACAGGAAATTAAAATAGTAAGAAAATGAAAGTAATGAGATTTTCGAGAAGTAAGAACACTATCATGCTAGAAGGGAATAAATTAGAACAAGTAGAAAAGTTTACTTATTTTTTAAGCATCATGGAGGAAAATGGATATAGTGGCATGGATATTAGACAAAGAATTGCATTACCAAAAGAGCCTTTTTGAAAAGGAAGGAGTTAATAAGAGGGACCCTACATAAAGAATTAAAGAAAAGATTAGTGAAAACTCTAATATGGAGTGTAGCACTATATGGATCCGAAACCTGAATCATGAGAAAGGATGAGCATAGATTGGAGGCTTTTGAGATGTGGGTTTGGCAACAAATGGAAAAAGTGAGGTGGATGGAGAGAAAAACAAAGTGGTTTTGAGAATGGTAGGGGAGGAGAGGCATTTGCTGTGAGAAATCCAAAAAAAACAGGAAAGGTGGATGGAGGGGTTACTCAGAGGCAATGGGTTGTTGATTGTAATGGAGGGTAAAATGTTGTGTGAGCAGGGCAGGGGTAGGAAGAGGAAAGGGATTTTGGTTAGAGTGATAGGGAGTGGGAAGTATGCAGGTTTGAAGAGGAATTAAAGTTAGATGTTACACAGTCAATATAATTTATGCCAGTAGAATACCCTTCATCATTGTTAAATTTATTCAAATTAATATGATTAAATATTTTTCATGCAAATGAATGGTTATTACTATTTTTACCCTTATTACATTAATATTTTCATGATTAATTAATACATTAGGACTTTATGTATTGAAAATATTTCTATGGTTTTATCAAGAGTGTGATAAGTTTTTTTGTTTAGAATTTTTTTTGATTTCATGTTACAAGAAAATCTTTGCTTGTTATAATATCTTCTCAGTTATCAAAATGTATTACATCGAAGGTCAGAATTTAATAAAGTAGTTTAATTATTTATGTGAGGTATGTTATTTTTTATATTTTTTTGCAGCGCTGTTCTGATGAAAGGGAGGCAAAGTTAAAAGTTTTAGCTGCTAACATAAAGCGTTCAAAGGAGAAATCTTCTCAGTCAGTTCATAAAACAAAATTAGCTTATGTTGATACTGTTGCTAAACCTCCACGGAGTATTGCCAGAACTCAGGTTGGTATTAGTAGTATAATATGAAATCCTGAACCAGCATGGGAAGAAAGATGTGATAATAGTATATGATGTGATATTTGAATGATTTATTAAATATGAAAAAAGGTCATATCCACATACTGTTCTTCAATATCCAGGCAAAGTTTGGTACGGCTCGAATTCCCTTAAAGCCACCAGTAAAACCAATTAGAAGCATACAAAACATTCAAAGCTCTAGTGATGTATCATCACCCACCAGTCTGGGAAGTGCTCTTTCCTCTGCTGCTGCATCCTCCTCGGCCCCTGTCTCCTTGTCAGCTGTTGCTGCCCAGTCAAGGATTGGAGTTGTTGGTTAGTAAATTACCAACCCCAAAGATACAAGTGAATTTACAAATGATTTTTTTTTCATCATGCCATAATTTCTAATGACTGCATACAACCTCATTTATAATCTTTTATCTTATCATTGAGTATAGTTTATAATATACTGCATGTATGATTGCTATTGAAAGTTAATTATACTTTATAAACTGTAGCATCTTTGACAGATGGAACATTGGTTTTCGTTTCCAAGAAAGTATTTTTTATGAAAGTTGTATTGCTTGTGGCAAATGAGTAGTGAATTTAAAGTTCAAGTCAGGATGAATTTGGCAGTTATTTCTTTGTCTCTCAGTAAATCTCATATAAAGGGTGAATTGAGAAATCCATAGGTAAATGTCCTGAGGAAATTTCTAGACAGAATGCTAGTAAATAATTCTGTGAATAGTGAAATAATAGTCATATTTGTTTAAATGGTTTAAAGTATGTCTAATGCATTTATAGGAACTTAGGTTTTTATATGTATTCCCAGAAAGAGAGTGCCCTGAAGTGTATCCATAAATGTATATTGTCTCTATCTACAAACAATTTCAGTTCTTATAGCAAAATACTCTTTATGGAGCATACATTCAGAAAAGATTTCATTCTTGGTTGTTCTATTTCTGAGAATATAATTTTATGTTGGTCCCAAATATGATTTTATGTTCTCTAAACATAAAATACCATTTTTTAATTTATCATAAGGTAATATATTTAGTGATTAATGCTAATGCAGTCTAGTAAATTGAAAGGGAAGTAGGTACTCACTGTATGGTCATTAGAGGCATCTTGAGTTAAGTATTTGTTCATATATCGGATTGTATGAAATGATAAAGAAAAACTTTCCTTGAAAATGACTTTTTGATATGCTACCTGTCAACTTATAATTTTCATCCTGATAACAATTCAACTGAAATGTTAAACTATGTTACTTTAAACTTTAGCATTTGCTGAACTCGTTCAGTTAAAAATCTTTTTGCTCTAATGATATAGCACCCACCCAGTAGAATAGCCTTAAACTGTTGGAATTTAGGATGACTTAGTAGTCCAACTATATTCTTATTAATGAGAGTACTTGGTATATAGATATAATAATGCTTTGCTAAATATAGTGTCTTTATATTGCAGCAAGTTCACCTAAAAAGCCAAGGGTAGCCCCTCTGATGCAGAAGACTCTAAAGTTTATCAAAGGACGGTATAAGCGGTGAGGAGTGATATTTATTGACATTGTGTGTCTGTGTTTAGAATCATGGAATCAAGGAGCCAATTTAATTGTATTGAGGTTGTGTCCAATTTAACTCAAGTGGATTTCAATCAGTTCCACTTAGAAGGATTCAGGTGAATCCTTAGTAGGTGGTTCATGTTTATACCATTTTAGTGCTCCTACACCTGAAATTACCAATAATTTATGGTTCTCAATTATTTTATGCTGATAATCTATGCGAGTGGTTTTTATGATACAAAGGCATTATTTTCCTATTCCAAGTTTACCTTGGTGTTTGATGTTAAATGTGATTGTAGGGTAATGTGTGTTCACAAGTCCTCTTTATCTTAGAAAAACTGTATATCACTGTACATTGCTCTCCAAAAGCATTGTGATCCCTCTTGTTCAGAACCACTGAAGATCTCATTCTTACATTTGCAAGATTTTTGGTGTTTGCAATATCCATTGTTAGGAAAATATTGTTAAAACTTGCAAAGGGCTGGTGTATTGGGCATTCAAAGATTCCTTTTTGGGTTTACTTCTGTGATGTAATGTTTTGGTAACTCAAAGAAGGGTGTTACTAGTCTTATTCTAAACCAGCCCCATTGCATACAACTTTGACTATTTTGAGATCTGTAGCCATACAGTGCGATTAGGGTCAATAAAAACAGCAATATTCGAAACATTACTAAATTTAAATTGGTATTCATCATCTTTTTAACAATTTTTATGCTTATTAACTGCATTGTGTCTTATTTCTTGGTTTGGAAAAATGTTTCACTCTAAAAATAAGCCCAGTATTAATAATATTATTAATTATGTGCTGTCTATTCCTAAGGGAAAATTTGCTTGTATCATGATGAGAGACAAACATTAAAAGTTTGTATGGATAGAATCAAATCTTTATTTTTTTTCTTTGTATTGGAATGAGGATATTGAGCTATCTTCTGAGAAGGTAATGATCAGTGTTACATGTTTTTCTTACCAAATGAGGGAGGACTGAGCATTTAATTTTGTTCTTAATGATTAAGCCATAGTGATATGGATGTGGGCTTTGAGCTGAGTGAGAGTGGACTGCAGTTCCTGGTCAAGAGATGAAAAATTCACACAAGACACAATACAGTGTGCATGTATTCAGTGAAATTAATTTGGGCCTCCATGATTCAAGGCCTACATAATTGGAACTCAAAGAATAAATGCTATTCAGTTGAGTATTCCTACACTGGAAACATATGTGATGTTCTGTATTTAAGGCTGTTGTTGTTGATTTTAAAAATTTTAATCATATTTTAAAGAAGGTTTATAAAAATGATTTGACTTTATGATTAGGCTAATTATGATTAGTTAATCCAATCTTAGTTATATTGATTGCAAATATAATTGTTTCTTATAATTTCTTTCTGTATTTTTGCTGTGGAACATTATTATTTAATGATGAAACCAAAATACTGATGTAATAAAATTATTTTTGGGATTTTTGATGAACTGTCGTGAAATAGGTGTGTGTTGTGAAGTAAAGCTCTCAGGAATAAAACAGTTATAGTTTCAGTGAACTCATGAATGCTACTACTGTCATTATTCTGTTCTTTACCTGTGCTATTTCATCTGATTTCCTTCCCTTTGTAATAATGTTATATGTGTGTGTATGAATGCATACATATATTCCGTCTCTGAAGTATCCATTACCTTGTGTTCTGTATGGCCATCTATCTATGGTAGTTTATCTCAGCATCCTTGAATCATGAGTTAAAAAAGTCTTCAATCATCAAGCAATTTTATTAAAATTGTAGATATGAAAAAAATATGAGTTGTACATAAGAAATGGGTCCATGTGTGAATGAATGAATATTTTTCTGTGGATGACCAAACAGAATTAAGTATGCTTCCTTTAACTTATATTTATCATTTCTTTTGAGTAATCATGCGATTAAATATTTTTGGAGTAAATGTTAATGAGTTTTGGCCTTGTTGGACCTATTATGAATTCAGGTTCTCTGCATTTAAGAATGTGTGGTGTTTGCTGACTCATTTTTTATAGACAGTATTTTTTATATTTAATATTTGATGATTACTTGTATTTCATTTTACGAATCTTGTTAGTACTAAACTTTCTTTAGACATTCTATGGAAAATTTTAATTTGGGAATTGTTTCGTTGATAATTATTTGAATGAAAAATAAAATATTTTTACCATTGATGGTTTCTTATAACAATATAATGTGATTAGTGTTTGTACACTTTGATGTTTTTATTTTACCTGTAGGCTCATAGCAATGCTAATTCTCTGGTTGATTGCAAAAGGCCTTTGCTTACAAAGGCAGTGCTTACCTGCCTTATACTTTAAACAGGATGGATGCTTACTAACACTACTGATACTGAGAGTAAAAAACAGCACTTTTCGACAAAAATAAAACTTTATTGTACAACGTACTTTTCAGCTCACTGAGCTATCATCAGGTATGTGATGATAGCTCAGTGAGCTGAAACGTACATCGTACAATAAAGTTTTATTTTTCCGTGGAAAAGTGCTGTTTTTTACTCTCCGTATGAATCACTTCCACCACATCACGCCTAATTCGGTGAAAATTAACACTACTGATCCTCAGTGTTTACATCAACGGAGATCAAAATGAAGGCAGAAAAGGGGTGTAGGAGTATACACAGGGGCAATTAGCATCCCAAGTTTTGTGGTTGATGTTGCCATACTGGCAGAGAAGAAAGAACATTCAAAAAAGGCATCTATCATGGAAAAGGCAATGAAGAAATCAGAAGGTAAGAAAAAACTAAAGTAGGGTTTGTTAAATCGAGCCATGATAGAAGACAGGTAGCTGGGAGAACTTTTCTACTTAGGCAGCAAGATTAGCAATGATGGAGGAATCTAGGAGGAGATAAGCAGAATAGCCCAAGTGAAGAAGGCATATTAATGGAAAAAACAGCTAATTTCTGCAAGAAATATTAGTTTGAGAAAGATAGCTATGGAACCTCCTTTTACATATAGAAGTGAGGCATGCACAATATCAGCCCCAAAGAAAAGTAGATGTACATGAATTGTTACAGAAAAAGTTGTAATTTAAATGGGGGAGAATTTGCTTGTGAAGAAGCATGTACTTTCATTAGCAAAGAGAGAAGCTTATGGATTTCACTACTAAGAAGAAGAGAAAAACTGATAGCAAACATCTTGATGCATAATAGTTTGGTAAAATTAAAAGGGAACCTAATAGTGAAGAATTCTAGAGGTAGGTGAACAATTGTATATGAGACAGAGGTAATAGAAAATACATATTAAAAGTTTAGAGCTACGTGGAATGAGGAGATTGTCGGATGATGTGATAGTTTGGGTAACTGTTACAAACCAATCTTTAGGTTGATAACCATTTTTGATGATTTTTTTGTCTTTTTAAACAATAATTTGACTTCCTCATTGAAAGGGATCCACAGTACTTATATATTTGCCGTTAACCCATAATAATAATAAAAGGTTCTTATTGGGGTGGGACTAAAACTCTCTTCTTCCACCTAACCCTTTATCAGGAGCTTTGTAACTGCCTTCACACTTTGTTATCTAAAAAATAAGTTTATAGCTTGGTCCATTTGGGTATTAAGTAGGTTTCTAATAATATTTTTTCCTTTTAATAAATTTGAATCCTGAAGTTTCATTGAAAAATTTGATTTCTTGTGTTTAAGAATATAGCAATTTATCATGGCACCATTTTACTCATTGGCATGTCATCAAAACTGAAAGGTGAACTTTATACAATTGCATATACTAATCTAGCTATATCTTTATCATGATGGCTCAGCAAAAGAAAAAACTGAAGATATACATTTTACTCCAGAGATATTTGGAAAATGGAAATTTTAAGTACTTGGTTGGTATCATATGAAAATTTCTTTATCAAAGGAAAGTATCTTATTGGTAATTCTGTTTGGTTTACAATTATTAACATTTCTATCTAAGTAGTATCTAATTTTCACATTTTCACGTCATATTGTGGATACCTCAATATTTGGAGCACTTTATGGAAAAATCATTGTATTGAGTGAAGAACAGTCTTAGGAAAGAGCTATTCAAATGTATTTTTTTACCATTCACTTTTTTAATCCTTTAGCTGCAAAAATCAGATATATCCATTCAAGACCCTTGTCTGAAAAAATCTGAATTACCCTGCACCCTCAAAAAAGTAAAACATTCCCTTTCACAAAGGCAATTAAGTATACCTACCTGACCTTAAATAGTGATGGTAGGTCATTATGTGCTTCATTCAGCTAATTATGATGAAACTACTATAACCGCTTCATAGTAGAGTGTCCCTGGAATTAAATTCTTCCAATGAGCTAAGGAAAGGAAATTTATGCAAATGATGCTGTTCCAAACTCAGCAAATCTGTTAGTTGTATTAATATTACTTTGGATCTTTTAGTTTTTCTTGGCTGAGGTTGAAGAGTGATACAGCATACATGTAATGGCACATTTTCACTGCAGGAAATCTCTAAAAACTGTGAATTAAAACTTGTCAGTTTTTGTTCATAGTGAAATTACTAATGGTTGAAACCTCTTTACATTTTCAATCTGCATATTCAACATATGTGGTTCTGATGTACATGGAACCCCATTTCATAGCCTGAACCCTTATATTATAAAAAAATGATGAATTACTTAATTTTCCCAGAGGCTAGTGACCACTGATATCGAATTACAGTGTTAACTCTGTTGTGCAGTCCTGCACAAATACATTTGAATCAAGAATTATGAAAATTTTTCTTGCCTAAGGGCATGGATTGTCAATTCAGTAATGATAAAGGTAATTGTTTTCTTAATAGGTGATGAAACATGAAAAATTAGTATTTGTTTATAATTCAGTGCAAAACCCTGATTTTAAAATGAAGGTTGGATATCTCCCTGTTAATTGAATGATTTACCATTTAAAATTTTCCATTTCCTAGTTCATTACATGTATTTTATGCACATCCTACATTTTAAAAATTGTTTGTCCAATCTTTAATCAAATTTCTATCAATTTACATGTTGACATTCTTTCTATAAATCTCAACAGATAAGGTATTGCTTTTCTATGTTGGATCAGACCTGAAGGGAATTAAGAAGAAGGACCAAAAAAAAGTGAGTCTCTTTAAATGAATCCTTAATTTTTCAAGGCAAGGCAGTTTCAAAGAAGGCAGTTAAAAACAAGATGTCTTTACTTACAGAAATATCTTAATCGGCTGGGAGAAAGAGAACCTTAAAATCCATATGTAAACCTCTTTTTTTAAATATGGCAGTTGTTTGACTGGAGCAAAAGACATGTAGGACATCTAGGGTCATTGTAATGTGTGATTGGATTGAAAGGGTGGGTGAGATTATGATAGTTTCCTCACAAAAATATTTTAGTTTCATATTCCAATGCTTTAAAACATAAGCTTTAGTGGGACAGAAGTTCAGATATGACTAGGCTTGAAGGGGAAATAGGGAAATGGTGAGGTAGCATATCTGAAAAGTCTTGGTATACCAATAGCTCCAAATTATTATTAATAATCATATTAAACATTTTATAACCATTATAATTTTTCTACTAATACTTCTGCCGTATATTGATATCGTTTTCATTGGGAAGGGTTAACAGGAATGATTCTGTGAAGGAGCACACTCTCTATGGCTTTAGTACTATATGGTAAGTTCTATCTTTTCTGTCAAACTGGTTGAAAACTTTGGTTGCTCTAATGAGGTAAGATTCTAAAAACAAACTTAATCAATCTTTAAAAATTAACACATTTTAGTTAAAAAGTTGCTGATAATTCAGATTTTGTGTTCCTTCACAGTCAATCCTAAATACAGAAGATACAAATAAAACATTATTTTATTCAACAATTCTTGTAATTCATTTAATTATTAATTCAATGGTAATAATTATAGTTGTATTAGTAGTGGTAGTAGTAATGAGAGTTCATGTTTTTTTGTTAATATGGCAATGCACCCATGCACACATTCGCAGCTTCAAACAATTTCGGTGCTCAGCCATTGAGCACCATCATCATCCTCATATGAGGGACTGTGCTCTGTGCATGTATCACACAAGGGAAATCCCGTGACAGATAAATTGTGGTTTGATTGGTATGGTAAGGGATGGGGGGTGGGGAATAAGAGAGAGGGTTCTTCAGCCTCACCAGGCAGTCATCAATGGTTTTTATTGGGAAGCAGCGTGGGGGTGCATATGGACTGAATGCCCAGACTTAAAATTCTTTGGCCTTTGAAGCACATTCTCCAAACTTGCACTTACTCAGGAAAAATAATCACTCGCTAAAATAGTGCTAATAGCTAACATTTGATTACTCTGTGGCCCCATTCTCGGTTCACAGCAACTTTGTGATCCACAAAAAGAAAAAAATCACAAATTTGTGGCCCTTGCTGTCTACCAATTACAGGAATGGTCTTTGATGTCCTATTGCCCACATTTAACTTGGATTGGATCTGCTACTTTCTGAGTGGGTTTGTAATTAGGTTGGTTTTTTTCTCTTTTGGTGTGGCAGAGGAACACCAAGTCCTGCTCATTGGACACCTGTGGACTTCCCTATGAACAATCAATTGCTTTGCTCTAAATAGCAGAAACAGCCATCTCACCCTGCAGGATCTCCTGCTTTTTATCAAACCAAACTCCTTATAAATGAAGTTAAAATTCTCAATGTTTTAAGAATTAAGTTATAAATTTATATTAAATATTAGCCTTCTAGAGAAAGCATCCCAATAAGCAGTTTTTCATTTCAAGTTTCTAAGTATAGCTACTTAGTAATTAATGTTTGTTACGTCTGGTATGGATGTAGTCTGATAAATTGCATTTGATTGCTTTAGGAAAGGAACTTACCATGTATTTGAGCAACATAAAAAATATTTTGATTGACATACTTCATGACTCTCAAGCTTTGAACAAAAAAAGCCATCAGTTTCAGAGGATTTTAAAAGTATCAGAATACAAAATATTTCTTTTGAAGCCCACTCTGACATTCTTGTATTTCAAGAAGGTATGTTTTTCATAATGATGTAATTTTGTTTTGGTTTAGTAGAACCCTTTTGCAGCACATTAAGACTTCTATGCCTGATTTTCCTTAGAATTTTGTGGAGGTCTAGAGCTATCATATTTTCTCTAATAGTTTGATCAAAGATAATTATTGTTATTTAACGAAGTACTGCTATTAAATGACTGTATTACATAAGAAGAGGATATCAAAGACTAAGTTCCCAGGTTATGGAGCATTTATAAATAATCTATGTGACATCACTGCTGGCTCCACACAGCAATGTCAATTTTCATTCCGAATCACTTTTCATTGGTTAGAAAACAGTAAATTATTCAAATCCAAGTCTTATACATTTGATTATCTATCTAATTTCTATATTTTCTGGTGGATACATTTTATGAACAAAAATGCGTTCATCGAGGGCATACTTTGACATATTAAAAAAATAATTGCCACCATATTTCGCATTTGTTCAATTATATTTTTCTGTACAATAGAGGCTTTAATTAATCCTTCAAAATAAAATTGCAACCATTTCCTGCCGTCCGCGGATAAAATTATATGTGGTTTACGAGTAGGAGAGGGTATTTCGTTATTCATCTATTTTGTTTAGATTTCAAAAGGCTGTCAGCGGTCAACGTCTACGCTTCCTCATTCCGGCTCTATGGATATTCTGCATATATATGTGTGTGTATATATATGGACGAGGCACAATTGTTTATGCCACATGTAGTAACTCTGCCAAAAAGTGGCATCTTTCGAATGGATAAAATTTAGTTGGCAGCCGGAAATTTTAGGCTGTTATGCGTGTTTTTACCTTGACCACCTAGCTCACTAAGGAAGGGAGTCCTAGGTATGTATTCACCTTCTCTTCCTTCGAGAAAGGCAAAATATTTTTTACGTGCTCGCTAATCCCTAATGCCAGCGGCACGGTGGCTAAAATGTGCGTAATGTGCGGCTGGTGCTTAGCGACCATTATTTCTTTTTTAATTTACAGTTTGGGAAAATAAAAAATGCTAACAGCTTTCGACAACTGTACAATAACAAATGATGAAAACTTCTACCTCTTCTACGGTGACATTGATTATATCTCAAAGCAATAGGAAATTCAAGAGTGGACTCCGAACAGTGAGGGGACAGAACGGTTTTGTTACATAGTATGAAATTGCGTCGACGCTACTCGACTACAGGTGGTATGGAGCACGCTCATGAAGGCTTGAAAACTAATGTGGACAGGGTGAGTATATATTTGTAATTCATTCCGTTTAAATTAATGAATAATGTTCCCTGTCAGTATTGTGTCTTAAATTAAAAAAAGACTATGTACAAATGAAGAGTATATCATGTTCAATATTCCATTTGTTCCGGACGGTACGATTGTATTGAGCTTAATTATTTCTGCTGTTTTACATGTATGGAGATTTCCACCGTTACTGTCTATGGGCCTTTGAAACTGGTACTTTTACTAATGTTGGTTCCTTTGGTACGTATTGACTCGCTGCGCAAAGTACCTATTTGAACCCTGAAGTGAAAACTCGTGGATATCTCAATACCACTTCACGGTCAAAACCTGGATTTTTTCGGAAGTTTATGAAAAGTTACATTTTGGATATTCATTGCTGTTTTGCTTCCAAACAATGACATTCTACCTAAAGTCTCTGTTTTTTGCTTTGATATTGAAGTGTAACAAAAATGGACCATACAGCCATGATACACCGATTTAAACCTCGCTCTAAAGGATTTTTTTATGTTAGTCATATAGGATTGTATATTCGCAGTTCTAATATCAGTTACAGCACAAGAAAAAATTTGGAATAACATTTTTAATTGTTCATTGATCAATGTCATCAGTCTCAATGAGGAAATTAGGGCATTTCCATCATCCCTGGGTACTGTTTTATTTCCTCTAATTTTAATTACTGTAGGTGCCTTTTATTTATCCCGATAAAATTGTATAAGCATTTTTAACTAGGAGTGCGTAAGGTAACTCGCCAATATTTGATTTGAGACATACTTATGCATCAATTCGGAGTAAATTAATTTCCAAGGAAAAGTAACTCGCGCATTATCAATGAAAAAGAGTTATTGCGATCTTTTTATCTTTCGAGTGGTGTGTTCACGGAAAAGTTTTGAAATTTCAAGTCGAAGTTTTAATGCAAATGGTTTTACTAACGGTGCAACCCTAAAAGTGGTGAAACTGAGTTTAGAGCTGAGGCACACAAGAATTTCTTACTTGTAACTATAGGTATATGGCACCATGCTAATGGAAAAGCCATTTTGACTCTTTTCTACAATCCCGTTAGCAAGGAATTGACTTTAAAAATTAATCTCATTCCGGAGATTGAAACTGTGTTTGTTACTCCTATCGGATTCAACGATAGCAATGACAGACATTCCATTAAATGACTGAATGATCTTCACATTCACATCTTTACTTGATAGGTTAGTTTCTACGCTTACTAATCTCTTGTATTTGACACCAATAACTTCATAATATCTCACGCTGAATCTCTTTGTCCCAATGCCATCAATTCATTCCCATAACCTTTACTCGTTCCAATTCCATTAACAGCAGGAAAATACTGTGGTCTTCATTTCCTAAGGAAATTACTTTCAGATGTCTAATATTCCACACGACCAATTGTGGAGGTAGATGTAGCGTTTAGTGAAATGGAAAAGAGTTATCTTCACTTTCCTAAATCCTTGTTTCGAGGTTTATTTTATTTTAAATCCTTCTATTCGGGATTACTGGAGCCGAAAGGCAGAACTGAGATTGCAAAACGGTGGGAGTCACGCGGGAAGTTGTTTGGTCGATTGACTTGTTGGAGTTTATTTATAGGATGAATTCCTTGATAAGCATATTTCCATCATAACGCACATACCAAGCTCTATCTTAACAACCTCATTAGACAAAGAATCACAAAATTTGACAATCGGGCGCGGCGGTGTCAGAATACGCATACTACCAGCTTGGGCAGGGAAATTCTCGACGCCTTTTTTTCTTAAATAATTGTAATACTCCAGTTGAACTCGATTTATGTGCCACCCATTCATACAGGTACAAATACTGCAGTCATTTGCTAAGCGATTTACATGTGGCAATATAAAAAGTAGCCGTATTCCAGGGCGGACGATAGAAGTTTAGAGGCACCCTGAAAATACCTTTCAAATGTGTTTCGTTCGTTGGTCGAAAGGGTGACGGATTTATAAACTTTCAGGGTCAAGAATTACACTACTCTTTCTGCTGATTTTAGATGTAACATTCGATAATACGTTAGTGCTCGTCTTCCCACCGCAAACTATTGAATTTCACTCATCCGGGCAAGAAATGCTATCAGTGTCAGTGATGACCCCCAGAGGAGAACAATTGAGGCTAACGGCGTGAGAACAATGAACTTTACGCTTTCCTTGAAGTTGACCACTTTTGTAATAGATCATCGATCTCAAAGATGAAATAGAGTCCAGCACCCGATACTCTTCGATCAACCAGACCTGTTGGGAGGAGAATGAATCCTGGAGGTCCATTTAAAAGCGATTGACTCGATGCACTAATCTGTTCTCAACTCTCGCGTCTTTCGGAAAACCTCTCTCGGGTCCCTTCACTCACATCTCTTCATCTCCTTCCTCAGGGCCAGGACCGTTTTCTCCGCTTCCTCCTCCCGCCCATATTTGTCCAATCCTCTTCCCCGAGCACCACCCCTCCCCCTCTCAGCCTTTCCTATTCGCCAGTTCCCCCTCCACCAAGACGTGCCCACCCACCCTTTGATCAATTCGCTTTCCTGCTCGAATATGTTAGTAGGGATTTTTTTCGGTGTAATGCGCAATCTTCCGCTTCGCTTGGAGCTTCGTGCCCCGTCCTTCCACGCTGCCTTCGACCGCGTCGCCGGCGAAGCTTACATTTCCTCGTTTTTGGAGCCGGGGCGTGGAATATTTGTTGTCAGATCGCCAAATAAACTTGTGTTATCTCAACCCTACCTCCCCGACTAGTCACTTATTCAGTTCCGGATACTGATTGAAACTGTGTACTCGCGCTAATACAGGATCAATAAATGAATGAGTTGAATGAAAGGAATTGAAGATCCAGAGGAAAATTTTTACATAAAGGCAATCAATGAAGCATTGAAATACATCAATGATGCAAATTAAACATTTTTCGATTTAAATGTATTTCACATTGGAGTAGGATATTTCCACTACATCGAAAATGACGCTTCGGACTGCAGACCTGAGTTTTAAGGTGGAACATAGCGTTCAAGAATTATAAAATCTTACAAAGACTGACAGATTTGATTTGGTAGAATTTATCTCCCAGGAAACATGTTGGTAGGTACCCTTTTCTGATAGCTAACATTGACTGGATGACTTGCATCAGTAAGCACTCTTTGGGAGCTATTTGCACGCAATTTACTCACTTTGTTTCTCTCTGTTCGTGCTTCCTTTTGTTTGTAGTGTCCAGGCTCCTTGACTCAATTATCTCACTTTTATCTCCTCAAACATGGTAGAAATGCACTCTAAATGATGATCAAAGGAGGGCCCCTCTCGCTGTAAGGTCCAATTTTTGCTATTTCAAAGCATATAAAGATATTTCATTGGTTAGACCTATGTCAATGTGTTTTTAAGGTTGGTTGTTACACTCATTGCTTGTGAAATAAATCTTTCAGGATGAATTAATTTTCTTGTAGAAGCTGTAATTGTAATTGTTTTGATCATATTAGCATTAAATCTGACATAGAGACTTGTTGATGTGGTTTTCTTTGATCTGCCTGTGTCATATTTATCTGCTTGACTTTATTTCAACGTTTTCATGATTTGAAATAGTTTCTGATGTTCTCCTTTCTCAAGTCACTTTTATGTCCCTATCTACTTTAAATCTACCTGTTTGTTTTTTATTGTCTATGACACATCATCGAATTTGTTCCTCCAATTTGTTCTGGTGTCCGAATTTGAAAAAAATCTTACTGTTATTTGAGTTAGGAATTTTTAAAGGAGACTGTTTGTCCTGCATTAATTTTAAATATTTCTCACAGTTCATTTATAATTTTTCACTCATTTATTTGGAATTTAATATGAGGAATTATAAGAAAAACCTACGCTTATCAAGGAAATTAAAGTAGTTTTTTCTCCTTTAAACTATTTTTATTTATATCTCAGAAGCTAATCCCTACGAAACAAACCTTTATCAACCAACCAAACAGTTCTCCTCAAAATATTGTACGATTACTGTGTTAAAAAATGGAAAAACTCAATAAATATTCAACGTAATCATGGGTAGAAAATAACTAAGAGCGATTTCCTTAATTAAGTAATTTAAAATGAACTAGAATCTCAACTTCATTGAATGAGACAGGTTAAGATCCCGACGAATAAGTATTACAGATTCAGGCTTTATAAAGTGGAAGGAGCACATAATGAAAATAAAGATGTATCACTTTTCCACAGTATAATATATTTGGTACAACGCGTTTCAGCTCACTGAGACATTCTCAGGTACAAGACCTCGTACCTTGCATCTTGTACCTGAGGATGGCTCTGTGAGCCGAAACGAGTCTTGATAAATATATTATACTGTGGAAAAGTGCTACATCTTTCTTTTCGTTAAGACAATGTTAGATAAAATTGAAATCTGAGAAACAACCTTATACCTTGAAAGCAAAAGTCTCCTTCAGGAAAGTTACAATTTCTGACTGAGATAAAATGAATATTTATAGATGTAGTTTTGAGGGGACAATGAAATAACTGTAGGATATTCGATTGGGAATATGGTGTAACACTATCGCGATTTGTGATGGTACGGTGACACGTTTGTCTTTGAAAAGGCTCTTCATATTATCCCGTATTTGGAAAGGACCCTAGCGATCGCTATACGAAATTCCTAACAATCAATTAAATAGTGGATGCCTATAAGCTGCGTCAAGTCAATCAATACAGGTACGGTTTGAGACGGTAAAGACCTTTCCCCATGTAGCGATGAACGGCTCCTTCAATTTGACGTTGCCTCAGTTGCACGCGCGCAAATTCATGTGGGTTGAGACAATTATTTTTAGGGTAATTATTTTATATTTAATTATTTATAGGCTCAATTTATTCTCCCATCAGTGTTATTTTTCCCAAATATTATAATTTCAAGTCCCGGGCTTCTTTATCTTCTCTTTACTCCGAATCTGAGGAGAACGAGAAAAAAAACTTCGGAAAACTAAATGACATTTCCGTAATTCCTTTTACGATTGAGGTTAAAGCATTCGTTTTTTAGGCAGCAGAAATACTCCGTGAAGGCCAAATTTCCTCAGCGTTAGTTAGAGGAAGAATGAGAAAGGTGTGAGGAATCATGTCCATGACGATTTTTTCACTGAAGAATTGACAACTTTCTGTCATGTATTTTGTTCTGAAAGTCACCCCACCAGCTTCAGAGGAAGTATTTTGGGACCGTTAAAATGCTTAGTTCATTCTTATGTGGAAAAATTGTTGCTAGTTTTAGCCAAAGTGCGTGTAATTATATCTGGTGTGGTAGATTGGCCCATATTTTATATTATTTTTCCCGAGAGATTAATTTTTTTGGCCTTTCAATCTATCCTTTTATCCGGAAAGTTACTTTTTATGTTTGCAAGAATAATAGTGATATTTTGAATGCCTGCTCGTCAAGTCGAATATTAAATAGAGGTTTTGTTACTAAATCCGAATATATTTACAGAAATTTGTACTGTTATCAAGTATGACTCAGATAGGTTATTCCGGGAACAAATTTAGATTTAGAAAAAATTGTGCGCGGAAAACTGACTTTGGATATTTGTTCCAGTATATGCTTGATACGTTTCAATATTCTACGTGCTCAATCAATTCTCTAGTTAATTTCTATTGCTTTTTTTTACTGACAACGACTTCATATATAACGGATGAAAATGGACAATAAATTCTGTGAATGTGATAACGCTGTTTTCCCAGTTGTTGATTCCCAGTTGTTTCTGTCCATTAAAGGAATATAATATACGAAGAATATTCTGAAATCAGCCACTTTTGATATTTGACCCACCACATTACAACCAGTATAATACATAGTTATTATTTTTATTCGACGCTAGCAATTGCAGCTTTAGTTTCGGTGACTTGTAAATTGATCGTTTGCTCAGAACACTCATTTTGTAATTAATTGTAGCTGACTCGGGACACAGTATAATTTTTAAAGCATCGTTGACATTGACCTATTTTAATTTAAATTTATTTTATCGTTAAATTTTATTGGATAAATTTTGATTTGCATTTAACATATTTACACGAATATTACTGTTATCTTTTTACAAGTGTACATAATAGTATTTATATTTTGCGTTTTTTATTTCGAGTGTTATTCCTGGATAAATTAAAAAGCACTGTGTCATATATAGTTATTATCTTCTTATTATTTTTCACGCCTTCACTCTTGTCATTGATTAAGTAGTGAATTTTGGTACAGCATATCCCCCTCTGTTCATATAATTTGTCTGTTGATAGGAAAACGTGTGAGGATGGCGAAAGAAATAGCTTGAAGGATGTTCGAACTGTTTCGTATTTGGTAGAATTACTAAGGGAAAGAATAACATTCAAACTCTATTCACAACAGTACTTTGAGGATTCTAATGTTTATGTCATATTTTGACTAAATTCTACTGAATCCATGTAGATTCGATAATATTAAGGCCCCTGTCCTGTTTGCTACTTCGAACTGTAAAATTAACCCACGCTATCAAGTATTGTTGGAATTATAACAAAGTGGATGAGACTAAACAGAGGTTTATTCTGGACTTGCTATTACTTAAGAGTGGGAAGTAATCAGTTTTGTATGACCCAGTTTTATAAGATTTCTTTTTGCCATTTGGTGTATGTGCGTAGCGAAAAACGTTTTCACTTTGTACTTCTTTAATTATCAAGTTCTCCCGACTTTCCTCTCGGAAATGCTTACGGAAGTAGTTGTCACAAGAAAAGTCCCTGGTGAAATCCTTCAGCCTAAGCTTCCTCAAGTAATGCTACATTCGTTAAGTTTAAATGTGAGGATAAAAAATCTTATTCCTTTGGTCCCGCTTAAAGGTGCACCCTTGCTCATATGTGTAACTTCATCAAAGGCAATAAAAAAAAACGAGCTATTTACTATGTACTAAAACTGCAAGGATAATTTTTCGTGAAGGGGAAAATTCTGTGGGTGGAAAAAGAAATAGTCACGACGTCCCGGACTTACAAGTCTTTTGTGTTTCATTGACGTTCCCGGATTTCGAATATGGATTGTACTGCACTGATCCTGAGGTAATGAGATGACTCCCAGTAGGGGCATCCCGAATTTTATCCCATTTTGGCAACCTCTTCTTCAATTCTACTACGGGTCGAATGGGACACGTAACTACCAGATCTCTCCAATCCACCACTCGCCCTGTCGATTTTCTTTTTCTCTGTATTCCCGCCTTCCTTGTGGACCTTTACTTTTGTTTACAGAATTTTTTCCCTTCCCATCTCCTGTTCCATATGGCAAGCAGCAGCAAGAGATCGTCGCGTACACGGCCGAATACTGACGGACTCCATTACTTTGGATGGTTAGTATACGTCGGCTTATGGCTTATCACACCTCACTGATGTTTATCTCAACGCCTTATCCTGAAAGCACTCACCATAGATAATCCCATTGGCTCTATCATTTTTAGACACGTCTCTCTATTGTTTTTACTCCTTTATTCCCAAATGTGTGAATGGTGAGATCAAGAGAAAGAAAACTGAGATCGCAGGCACCCGCGAAATATTTAGTTAGGGAGGAATGAAGAAATCTGGTGTAGGAGGATACCCCCGCTAAGATTATTTTCCGAAATCCCTGTACTTGCCTTCTGGAGTATAGTTGTTACGTGATGCAACGACTTAATAAGTCTTGGCACACGAAAATCGAATCAAGCTGCAGAAGATGCAATAATTCCAAAGTTTACTGAGAATATATGGCCTTTCACTTTCACATAATATATGCCTAAAAAGCTTCTTCTCTTTGCTTCGTAAGGTAGTTGCCGGTATCAAGGGGGGAAACGAACTTAAGAGTACCTTTCGATTGATTCCTCATTCGGCCTAAGCAAATATTCAAGAGGATTGGTTGTTCATTCTAGATGCAGTGTCGCATTTCACAATACTGCGCTTGACTTCGGTAAACTTCATGAGTAAGGCAGTAGTAAAAGGAATTGTAAGGTAGGTACACAGCTGCCAGAGATGGTCCAACATCCCCACCGTGATAACGTTTTCTCTATCAATATGACAACGTGATGGATTGACTGGTGCCGAGGATTTCAATGTTCTGTCACGACCGAGCGACTCTTGCTTGTGCTACCGTTTGGAACGGCATGTGCGTGTGTGTGACTTAACTCGACCATATTTTAATGTGTATTATATTTGAAAAACGAGAGGGTGAGTTCAAGATGTTTGTCTATCTGTTTTCCTTTGGGTAAGGAGATTCTATTTTGTTTAGAATGAAGTACTTTGATGAGTAAAGGGCTATTTTAGGAAAAGTTTACATAATTACATCTTATATACCTTTACGCGTTGTATATATAACAGTTGTGTATTTTATGTACACATGATAAACTTTCAAATTGCTCATATTCGATTTGTTTCCTTAAAAAAAATTCTTTACATTTTCTTTCTCTCTATTACGCGGTTTTAGAACTTCATGGTTTGTGTCAGTGTGTGTGTGTGTGTGTGTGGGTGCAATGACAATCATGTCCTCGACTAAAAAAATTAAATTCCTCCTTACGTTTGGGACTCGATAAAAAACATTTTCCGTCCACATTCCTTTTATTTTTAACATATATAGCTCTCGCCACCCACCCGTGCCAGTTCTCTCCATAGATCTTCTCAAATTTAGGTAAGACCTTTCCACTCCCTCCACAATCATAAAATTTAACCAGCATAAACTCATCCTCCCCAAAATATTTCTCCCTCTCTTTAAAACCTTCCGTCTTAAATTCCTATTCCTCCTCATTTCTAGTGCTATACATTCCATGCCATACAGCTCTGCTATAAAATATTTGTTCCTTTATCATTACTGACTTTCTCAAATCGTACATATTGCTCACAGAATGTACTATTTCTCGGCAAACATATTGTAACCATGCCTCACGTCAGTTGTTTTTTTTCATCTGGACTCCCGGCAGTTTTTCACAGTCAGTTCACTCATTGAATCACATTTTAACTTTCATTTCGACTTCACCCTCCGGCTGAATTCAATCATTCACTCTCGATGAACGCTCTTGATATTATCGACATCATTGAATCCCGCTCCTCTCACCTTATCCACCTCGTTCTCCAAATCTCTGACTATCCTTCTGTAGCTATTCCAAAACATTGCGCATGCACTATTTTAATTGCTAAACCACTCTCTGTCATTTCTCTTACGACACACATTCTCTCTCTCTCCACCCTTCACCTTATTGATCACAAAATTATACAATTCTCCTATTTTGACAGTCACCTATTCACTCACTCCGTACTCTTCACTTTCCTCGACTAGTCCTCCTCCGTGCTTACTTTACGTCTCCGACTTTTGTCCAAAGTTTTTATTTGCTCTCCTTATATCAAAGCGGCTCGATTACAAGGGATGGATACTCAGCTACAATTATCCGTCGATCATCCTGTGTTCGGTATTCGGATGTTTCTTGACTTTGGTATGTGTCATGTTGGCAATGCTTCAAAGTTTGATTTGGGGACCCCTACAGATTCAATTCGTCGTTTGTTCTGTGAATGTTCGTAATGGAAGAAAGTGGACAAATGAAACTCAGGTTTTTCTCCTTTTCCTACTTTACGTACTAAGCCTTAATCCTCGCTGTAGGAGGGGTACGCCAGATGTCGCTCAAAAGAGCTAGCTTACTGTTATTTTCTCACAGAGTAGTTAGCTTCTCTACCACTATATTCACGATCTTAAAACATCCATTACGTTATTTTTTTCACATTAACCCTCCGATATTTTCTACCTATAGTCGCTTTAGCCTCAAACCAATCTCTTTATGAGAGCCTTTCATCTCGTCGAGATTAAATTAAATATCCATCTATGCATATTTCCTCTCTCTGTTTATCAGTCTTTCAAAATGTGTTTTCGAAATGTATTACCCCTCCCTATTTGGCCTTCACATTTCCACCACGTAATCTCCAGAAGAATGTCTTTCCATCCCTCTTCTCCCGCACCTCTTTTCACTCCTGCAAAATTAATCTGCTCCTTCATTTATTAACCACCAATCACAAATCTTTTATTTTTTAATCTCGGTCGCTCATCAACTTTATCATCCTCGCCTCCTTCTCGCTTGCTTTCGTCGGAACATAGCACCCCCCCCCCCCCCCCCCCCCCCCCCCCCCCGCCCCCCCCCCCCCCCCCCCCCCTCCTCCCCTCCCTCCCTCTCCCCCCCCCCCTCCTTTCTC
>WURS02000018.1:3975326-3999126 GCA_011762765.2 Rhinocypha anisoptera
TTATGTAGAAAAATAAAATGTTTATTTGCCGAAAAAAATTTGTTTTATTCAAAAAGTCACTGACTTATCTAAGCGCCCTCGTAGTAAGAAGTGTTTGTTTGATCAGTACCTCTAAGTGAAGAAGGAATTATCCATTACTATACAATAAACCTGAATGACATTTTATACTTTTTCTGTGCTGATTCCTCAAGTTCAAATAGTACATTATTTTAAAAGCAAATTCTTAATACCTTCACTTATTGTGGCCATATTTTTCAGAATCAAAGACAAACCCAATTCTAATTTTGCTCTGATGGTAGTGCATCGATATTGTTGCTGTTTACACGCAGTGATGAGGCATTAATACTTTTTACAATTTAGTTTAGGGAATTTGTAACCATAAGAATTTGATCAATCAATTGCCGGTTCACCTCGCTGCTTATAACAAGTCGTTATATCTGCCCTGCAGTAATAGCAATTCAATTTAGTAATGATCGTCGTCTGGGTTGCATAACTCATAGGATTCGATTGCCTTCCAAGATGAGGATTTTTCTTCGGCTGTAGAACAAACCCCCTTTTCTTTGGAAGTCCAGAAGGAAAAAGGAACTTCATTTTAGATCTGTGCAAATAGAGTATATGACAAGGGGAAGTTGCTAATAAAGGATAGTGCAGTAAATAAAAGTCTGCAACAAAAACTGTCAATAACAATTTTATTGGTCCCTGTATATCAAACATACATATATAGGATAGGTCGGAAGAGTAAAATTGAAGAGCAACACATCAAACAGAAAAAGCATTACTGATGTAATAATTCTTCCTCAGAATATAATGATTTTGACAGCAAAAAACATTTTTCAATTCATTTTAAAGACTGAAGTGCTGTGAATAATTTTAAGGTCAGTAGGGAGAGACAACCATAAAATCATTCTTACTCCAAGTGCTGTTGGCATGCATATCCTTCTTCAGAGTCAAGCCTAAAGTCCTTTGCTGTTCTTTTACATACATAATGGTATAATAAATATATATACAGGTAAGGGTCAGAATATCCAATTCTTTAAAGCTGTCTACAACTCGTACACTACAGTGTTATAACAAGATTTCTACTCTATTATAATAATTTCTACGCTAAAATTTCTTAGTCCTGTTCACACGAGCTCTTTGGGGATCCACTTAGGTATAGCCTCATTTATCAATGATGTGGTTGGCGACTGTTTTTTGGGATAGTCATGGAGTTATTCTAATCGATTATCTTCAAAGAGGAAAAACCATTACAGGAGCATACTATGAATCATTACTTGACAAGCTGAAGGCAGAACTTGCTGAAAAACGGCCACATTCGCAGAAAAAGAAAATCCTGTTTCACCAAGACCACTTCAAGCGGTTGCCATGGTGAAAATCCACGAATTATGGTTTGAACTGTTTGACGATCCGCCTTACTCACCAGATCTAGCCCCAAGTGGCTTCTTTTTGTTCCCTCATCTAAAAATTGTCCTCGGAGGATAGAGATTTTTGTCAAATGAAGAGGCAATCACCTTCGTGAACAATTATTTTGCAGAGAAAAACGCTGAGTACTTTTTGGTTGGGTTACAGAGATGGGAGCATCGCTGGGAGAAGTGTGTAGAGTTACAAGGAGACTATGTTGGAAAATCAAAAAAATTTTTCAGAAAAAATGTCTTGTATCTTTGTTGGGTCGCAAACTTTTCAGACCATCCTCGTGTATCTTTGTATCTCTTTTTATCATAAATGTGGTAACTACTATTCATATTACCATAAATGGCCGAATTTAAGCCCCGGGCTAATTTCAGGCATCTTTAAAGTTAACACCGATGTTTCATTGTGTATATGTGTCCAAAAAGAGAGAAGGAAATCGTGAACTAATATATAAATATACATTACAGTAATAAATACAATGATACTGCCTATAATGGTTGAAATTCTATTGTTATTACATTATTTTCTATCTTGAGTAATTATCATTCTAAAGAAAAGGTAATGGGTCCAGGACACAATTAATGAGAAAAGAGTGTTTGAATTCATTTCAAAGTGATTACTGTGGTGCATGTGTAAAGAGAGCAAGATACAAGAAGTTATCCTATTGAACCGTGAGTAAATCTGTTTGATTTTACTTTTGCATCATGACTAATAAATTACTTCAGGCTACAAACTTTATTTAGTTTGATGGACATAATTATAATCAATGGATGTTTCAAATGAATTGTGCTCTCAGAGCAAAGGGTGTAATGTAAGTAGCAACTGGCAAAGAAACTAAGCCCCAAGAATCAGAAGTTAAAGGCATAACTGAATGGAACTGAAAGGACACAACCGTGATCTTTATTTTACTTGGGAACTTGGTTTTGCCAAAAGCACTGCTAATTGTTGTGTTTAAGTAGGACAATTCAATAGTGCCAAAGTACCCCTCAATTTGTACATAGATGATGGATTGATTTTCTCATACGATGACTGGACTGTGACATTCATTATATGCAAACTTAAGGAGAAGTTTGAAATCACTTCTGGTGAATTAAACTGTTATGTGGGGAGGGAAAATGAGAAAAATAAACATGCTATATTCATTCATCAAACCAATTAAGTTAATACATTTTGGGCTTGAAGATGCAAAATCATTGACTGTACCTTATGATCCACATGTTATTCATAAGGAGCTGGAGTCAGAACAAGGATTCCCATATAGAGAAACTGTTGGTTCATTAATATTTGTTGAATAGTTATCAGACCTGACATCATATTTGAAGTCATCAAAGTAAGCAAGTACCTAAACAATTATGGGAGAGACCACCAGAATGCAGTGAAGAGACTCATACACTACCTAAAGGGTACTCATAACTTGGGTATTCAATATGAGAAAATGGAGGTGCCTCAAACACCCCATGGATACTCTGATACAGACTACACTGGGGATGCAGAAACCTGGAGATCAATCACAGGTTACATCTTTCTTCTAAGTGGAGGACCTGTCACCTGGTCAAGTAGTAGTAGTATTACTGTTTATAGGGTGCTCCGATGGCTAAGGTCATTCGCACCTCTTCAACTCATAGAAAAAACCCATCTGCACAAACACAACATCCATGCCCTGGGTGGGATTCGAACCCACGACCTTTGGGGTAGCAGGTGAGCACTCTACCCACCAGGCTAACTTGGTCGGCGTCACCTGGTCGAGCTAGCAACAAAGGTGTGTGACACTTTCAACAGCTGAGGCGGAATATGTAGCATCATTTGAGTGCTGTCCGGAAATCCTCCTGACTGCAGTCACTTCTGAGAGAGCTTCGAAAGCCTCAGGGAGTACCATAAATAATTTTTATGGACAAACAAAGTCCACTTAAAATAATTAAAAATCCAGAGTATCATAAAAAAACAAGCATATTGATACACATTACTATTATGTAAGGGGTAGATACAGTAGAATCTTGATTTTACATAACACCTAGGAACCCAAATTTTTGCTGTTTTGTATAATCAAATTATGTAAAATCAAGATAATGGCTGATTTCGATAAATGTGGTAAGATTTTTATTGCATCATAATACAATGCTATATGCTTACCATTTATAACTATTTTCACTGCAAAGAGATCATTTAGGCAGTATTCAGTTATTGCAAATAAAACTACCTTCATTATAATTGAGAGAATTATATTTAAACAAAATTTTTGAAAAACAATGACAGCTAATTACTTCTCAGAGATGAGTATAGGTGAAGAATTTCAAATTATCTTCATCAAATATACAGAAATCATGCATATCTGCAAGAAAGTGTAAGATGTATTTTGACACAAAATTTTAATATAGCAGACATAAAACACTAACCAAGATTAGAACACTTGAGGAGAGTTTAGCACATTAAAATATATACATAGTGACATATTAGACAAGTGGATTCAAATAAAAAAAACAAAAATCTCATCTGCAGACTTCATTTTGAAAAATTATGTTTTCTTAAAAAAAACTGTGATATTTGTCTGCACATTTAAATGCTCCAGTTTCGAGTGAAACATTTTTTCAATCTCATTCAAATTCTCTCAAAAATCATCACGAACTTCATAAAATAAGTTGAAATGATGCAAAGTGTACAAGGCCTGGAGAATGTTTTCTTTTCTTTCTGAGTTGAGGGATAGCCACATCACTTTCAACTTCTTCATTGTCTCTGTGTACGAGCGTGGTCTGAAAAGTTTCTGACCCAACAAAGATAAAGAAAATTACAAGACATTTTTTGTAAAATTTTTTTTTTATTTTTCAACATGGTCTCCTTGTAACTCTACACACTTCTCCCAGCGATGCTCCCATCTCTGTAACCCAACCAAAAAGTACTCTGCATTTTTCTCTGCAAAATAATTGTTCACAAAGGTGATTGCCTCTTCATTTGACAAAAATCTCTGTCCTCCAAGCGCAATTTTTAGATGAGGGAACAAAAAGAAGTCGCTTGGGGCTAGATCTGATGAGTAAGGTGGATGGTCAATCAGTTCAAAAAGTAATTCCATGGATTTTCACCATGGCGACCGCTGAGGTGTGAGACAGTACGTTGTCTTGGTGAAACAGGATTTTCTTTTTCTGCAAATTTGGCCGTTTTTCAGCAAGTTCTGCCTTCAGCTTGTCAAGGAATGATGTGTAATATGCTCCTGTATTGGTCTTTCCTTTTTGAAGATAATCGATTAAAATAACTCCATGATTTTTCCAAAAAACAGTCACCATCACTTTCCCAGCCGAAAAAACAGTTTTTGCTTTTTGGAGCCGGTTCCCCCTGTGCAGTCCACTGTTTGGACTGTTTTTTGTTTTGGGCATATAATGGTGTATCCAAGTATCATCTACAGTAATTAATCGGTGCCAAAATTCGGATTTATTGTGCCTAAACTGCACCAACAGAGCATTGGAAATGTTCATTCGAACACGTTTTTGGTCTAACGTGAGCAAACGTGGTACCCAACGCACGGATGACTTTCTCAAGCCTAAATGTTGTTTTAATATGTGACAAACACCTTCTTTTGTCGTGTTCATAACCTCTGCTATCTCTCTCACTTTAATTCTGCAGTCGTCTAGCACCATTTGGTGAACTTTGGCGATGCTTTCGTCGGTAGTTGCAGCTTTTGGACGTCCCAAACGTTAATCGTCTCCCAAGCTCTTACGGCCACGTTTAAATTTAGCTGCCCAAAAATTTCACTGTGGTAAATGATGGTGCAGAGTCCCCATACATAGAATCCAACTCATCGTTGATTTGTGTAGGCGTATTGCCTTTCAAAAAAAAAATATTAAAAAACAGCTCGATACTAGATTTTGTCCATTTTCACAAAAACACTCACATCAACTCACTCAAACGACTGTTACATAACAACTGCACGTCCAAATGGCTGAAACTTTGGTGAGTAACTATCAACAGATGAACAACGAAATTCACTAGCTTTTATTTACGAGTGCTGCCATCTTTAAGTTGAGGTCGGAAACTTTTCAAACCACCCTCGTATTAGCCATACCTACATTATTTAAAAAAAAAACTGCATATAAAATTACTCTTATATAGACCATAGCAAGGTAAGCATAGTGAATACAGCCACTTAAAGACATTTCAATGAACCGAAGTAGATATTCAGGAATTATCGAACCATGTAAAATATTTAACGCAATTTGATGGGAATGTTTCAGGTTTTGTACAAAAATCTGATTTTTAATGAAAATGTATTCAACTTCTGAAGACCTAGTTCAGTGACATAATTCATTAAATTATCCTAATGGGGACAGTTTGCCATGCTAACTTTGCTACATGGCCTTGGTACATGACAAAAATGCTTTTGACAGTAGTATTACTGCCAAAAGAAGTGCCTTTAAAGAAATTTATATTCTACACCATTTTGCATATCAGCTAGTTTATCAATTGTTAAAATACACCTACATGGTTTTGCAGAGCAATCATACTCTGTTTAATCCACCCTACTAAAAAAATTGACTTTTCAGCATTTACAAGGTGGAGCAGTTGAATTTCAGTTTTATCAATCAACATGAGAAATCTCAATAGCGTACTTATCATAAATTTTTTTCCAGAATGAGAAATATCAGAAACATAAGTGATTTATCTGTAATAAATGGTGACATGCCTTATGAGAGCTTCCTTGCTTGGGAATTGCCTTTTACAAAGTAGGCAGGCTAACTTGGCCCAGTCAGTATGCCTGTCATCTACACCACCAGCTCCACTGTCATCCCCATCTTCTTCTCCTTCACTCCCTTCTCCATAAGCTGCAACCAGACCACCTTTGCTTCCCAGTTGTGCCGACTGAAAATTTTTAACAGAGACAGATGTCAGGGGACATGTTTTTTGAGTAGATACAACTATCGATACTGCCAAGGTGCACGGTCATGACAACCTTTTTCATAATTTAGACCTTAGCAAGCTACCGAAATGATTACAGATAAAGGGTAACAAAATAGAACTTAATTTGCATAGTTTTATAAGGAATGACTTCCATACCACAGCTCAACTTTTAACACCCATTTTGAAGACAATATTCTCAATTGTTATTCAGATTTGTTGGACAACAGTGATTGTAGGTTGTTGATTGTTTGTAGCAGACATAACTTTCTAACCCCTCAAGAGGAAGACATTTCAAATGATTGAAGTAATCAGTTCAAAGTGTTACATTTCAAATTTATTACATGGCAAAGAAGATAAAGTCACATCAGATGATAGGCTAAGTTAGTAACTAGTAACACTATGTAAAAAAAAGATTCAAGAAAGTATAATAAGCATGTAGTATCATGTAACCTATTCAATGTGGCCTTGATACAGGGATACATTTATTCCTCATTATTCAACAGGGTATCTATGCTTTGATACACCTTAGTGAAATAAAATTTTACATAGATAGGATTATAAGAGAATAAGGTGAACTTCTGTTGCAGTAGGTTGTCATGAACCTTTATTTAACTGCGTAATGAAAACCTAAGACATATATCCTAATTTCAATTTAGAAATCAATAACCAGATTAGTCAAAGTGCATAAAAATTTTTTCTTGAGTGGCCTTATGAAAAAAATGGGTTATCTTTTAGCTGAATAAATATTGTATTTAAAAATTTAAGGCTGTGAATTTTAAGTTCGGAATTCGGTGATAAAATAAGTTTCTTCCTTTGAAAATTCTACATTCATTGATTCATTCTACCCTGAGACATATGCTAATGATTTCATTAGTGCTAACTTCAGAAGTGGTAGGGTAAGCTTTCTTCAGAACTCTGAGTGGTGCATGATCCCATTCATCATGAGAAAGCACTAAATTGTCATTTCAAAGCATATATCCAGGTTAAAGTCCATTTCAAATTAAATCATGGATTATTATGACTATAATGATAGGGGTAGAAAGTAAAAAGGTGTTCAGATATAGAAAATGAAGTTCAATTTTTTCTTAATCCATTCCATTTATCAAACCTAGGAACCTTGTCTTCTGCTCAGAAACAATGGTTTAACCACAAAGCAAAACTCAATAATAAAAAAGTTTCAATCACAAAAATGAAATTCAATATAGGAAAAACTAATTTCTTGATCATCTGTCTTTTATTAGCAGGAGGAACCAAAACCAAAAGAGGAAAAAGGCCTTCGGGTCAAAATTCAGTAATGGATAGGTCCTATCCATTCCTGAACCACCCAAAAAAATCTCTAATGATTTCACAATATAGTAGAATTGTTAATATAAACTACGGTAATTTAATAGAGGTCATGGTAGCCCAGTGGCTACTGACCGGGGGACCCGGGTTCGAGACCCAGTAATGACTCTGCACACCTCCAGCTAAACCCAAGCTGAGTGATTTTTCGGGTACCACATCTTCGTGGGATACCATAGGCTGCACAGGGAAAGGAACTGGCCACTCTACCCTGATGTGTGTGTGAATTACCACATGCCTTGGGCCTAGTACTACGTGGGCTCTACCCTCACTTAACATACCAACCTTCAGGTTGAATACTGTGGTGGTGGTAATTTAATATTTCATTTTGGATATTGCAGTAGAATACATTAAAATGATACAGAAATTACATGATCAAAGTAAAATATTATAAAAAAGTAAGTCCAGAACATTCTTTCAGCCTAAATTGTAAGAATGTGTGTGCATAAATATACAGTCATTCCAATGTGTCACAGAGTTTATTGTAAAAATGACAAAATAAACATACTGGTTGTTTGTTGAACTCCTTAGCTGCTTGTGCTTGAAGGATAGCAGATTGAGCTATAGCAGAATGAGCTGCTGCAGCAGCACTGTTGGAGACTGCTGTAGCTTGTGTTGGAAGAACAATGGTGCCACCCTGAAAAAGTAATGCATTCTAGATCAATTATTTTAAGTTTTAATTTAAAAGTGCTGTTATAAATACAGCTAAAACTCACTCAAACATTAAAGAACCATAAAGGACACAAGATACACATTCTCATGACATCCTTAGGGTTAAGTTTTTTCAGGTGTTAATTTTAATTTAGCTATAATCAAGCAATTATATTAGGTCCTCTTATTATATTGACCTTGACTATAACAATGTAAATTTGAATTTCACAAAATAATGATTAATCATCAGTCACTATCAACCACGCAAATGTAGCAAAAGGTTACCTATCAATTGCAATACTGTGTTAAGAGACTAAATGGAACAAAGTCAATCCTTCATTTTCAATTGCCTAAATGATGCTAGGGTATAACTGAGAACAAACCTCTGCAATTTTACTGGCATAATAAGCCTGATAATATTGAAGATAGGCAGCATGTTCCTCTGTAGTCTTAGCATACAGAGTTGCACTGTATTCAGCTAATCTCGGGACGTCCTCAGGGCCATACTCCGTCACCTGACCATCAGCTCCAGTTGCTGCCGCTGTCGCAGCGGCTGTGGTTCCTGTTCCTTGATGACTCCACTGAGCTGCAGCCAAGGCAGTACTAGCTGCCACAGCTGATGACGACGATGACGAAACTTGAGGCAGTTTGCAATACGATACAAACACTGAAAGATATGGGAATTAAATTATTGAGGAATTGAGATATCCTTTGACCTTGATAGCTTTAAAATTGAAAAAATAATTGTAATCTAAACAACTATCCTACTTAGCTAAAGCAAAAATCACTTCAGAACTTTCGTGGGGTCTTGTCATCAGAACTCAGCGTGGTGCATGATCCCACTCATCACTAGTGTAATATATGAACTTGGGGATATCTAAGGCAGATATAATGCAAGAGTATTGAACATTCTGTTTAGGATTTGTCTGAGAATCCAAGCAATTTAAGATAAATCCCAATCGGTAAATAAGTGATAAAAGATTATCCTAAAAGACTTAAGTATCTCAAGCCAAGTGTAAATAATAAAAAGCTTCCACTTCCTTAGATATTACATAATAGCTCTAGAACATAAAAAATTTGTACCTTTCTTTCCGTCAATCACGGGAGGGTTAGCAGCAAGGGCATTGTGCAAGTACATAGCATCTGTGACACTATTCATTTCCACATAACAAACACCCCGTGACGTATTAGTGAGCGAATCCCTTCCAATTCTTATACTTCTGATAGGCCTCGATGAGAATGTCTGCAGTGCCCCCAGTACAGAATCCTCAGTTGATAAAACATCAAGGCGCCTCAACAAAACCGCTGCAAAGAAAAGTATTTAGTTATTCCAGAATTAGGCAATAGCAGTGAAATACAATTGTCATGTTAACCATTACATTAATGAACTAATCTGTCAATTCCATAAGGAAGAATATAAGAGCTTGCCATAGAACAAATGTGATCCGCAATTCTCTTGCCTAATAGATAATAAGCTACCTATTTCACGCAGAGATTTTAGATGCATTATAATGGAAGATGCAAGCATTTTTAACAATGGGTGAAATAAGTATGCACTTTTAATGCAATAAAAAGAAACACTTAAAGACTGAAATAGTTATTTACTTAAGAAATTGATAACAGGCATTTCATTTGTTGTAGTGACTGTAGTGGTTGTAATGACTGTAGTGGTAGCATGAGTTAAAAACATTTCTTCCCTAACTTAAACACTTAGAACTTACAGGTTAGAACCTAACATAGTGGAAAATTCTACATTCATCTATTTATTGCACCCTGAGACATATGCTTATGACTTCATTAGTGCTAACTTCAGAAGTGGTAGGGTAAGCTTTCTTCAGAACTCTGAGTGGTGCATGATCCCATTCATCATGAGAAAGCACTAAATTATCATTTAAAAGCATATGTATATGGGTTAATGTACATTACAAATTAATTACAGATAATCACACTGGTGAGATACCTATGGGTAAACACTAAATCAAGCAAGTAGACAAATTATGGATACAGAGAAACTTTATTTGGAGTTAATTTACTGTTAAATTATTTATTATAAGTTCTTAACTACTTTTTAAAAATTTTGATTTCATGTTCACCTTGTGAGAGTAACATTATATGTACCACAAAGTCATTGAGAATACCCTAAATCTACTTTTCTGTTAAGAAAAATACCACACCCAATATTCCTAACAACATAGATTGCTCAGTTAAGTGTCATAATGAATTTCTACAATAAGTCCATTGCGCAAAATATTTTAGTATATTATGTGCAAAGGGTGCATCAACAGCAAAGGTCATTTTGTACTGCCAAATAATTTATTAAAATTTACTACTTAAATTTGAAATATATATAAAATTGCATTTCAAAGATGTATTACCCTATAATTTATTTAAAAGTCCTGTTTTCCCCAAAAACAAAAGTACTAGACTGAGTGCGCCTGGGTCATCCCCAAGCTCCTATATGTCTTCACCCCTGATATTCAACCTATGGTACCAAATGTTAACTATCACACTATGTCAGGAGGTACTTCATCATGAGAGGCTAGTCACACTTATTGCAGTGGAGTGGAATATTCTCGTGTGTGAAGAGATAGGAGTGTATCAGTGCAGAGTGCCCTATTCTCAGCCACGAGATTGCAGAAATTTTTTTTTCACATTTCTCTGGCAGAGGAATGACATTTTTCTAAAATTATCAAATGCTTAAATAGTAAAAAAGACTATGCATATTGTACAATTCTGGATTCCAAAGAACCATGAAGAAAAATATAAGTCTTGACTGCAATTTCAAACTATAATCAACTATAAACACAAGAATTATTCAATGAAAAATATATGCAACTTTTTTTCGTTAGTAACTACCAAGGCACTTATTCACCACTATGGAGAAACCAATTGCACATTACCTATCATCATTGCTCTTTTAGAGTAACTGGTATTTATCGTCACTTATTCACTTAAGCAGAAATAATTATTCAAAGCAAAATTAATTTTACTTATTTGAGAAATTGTAAATAACACACTTCAGAATGAAGTAGTCAATATTTGAGTATACACCTCAAAAATAGTTTAAGGGACTGCATTTTTATTTCCCCAGTGAATTAATGAATAATTTAACATTTTCATTTCCATGTTTTTAATGGATATATACCAAAATAGTGTTTTCATGCGAATTTGAGAACTCTTAACTCTAAAAAAAAATCTTAAGAGTAATAAGAAGTACAACATTGAAGTTTCAACAGTAAGACTTTTAGTGTATGAGGGTAGGCATTGGGCAGATCAATCAATCAAAAAAATTAAAGATGAATTTATCAAAGAATTCTCAGCACATGAGAAATGAAATTGTGGCTCAATTGTTTTCACAAAGATGGAGCAGGGGACAATTTTATCACAAACATGGTGCAGTGATTTATCAACAGAGCTAGTACTCCAAAGCCAGCGTTAAGTGTAAATGGGGAAGGTGGATATGGGAAGAGAATGAAGAGAGACACCAAGAGATAATTTCACACTGGCTCCAATTGGGAAGACTGTGGTCCACCAACAAAAAAATATAGAAATAAAAATGACAAAATATTCACTGGCAGTGCAGAACTTACTGTGAGTAGGGTGAGGGCTAACTTCATCACTACCTTCACCACCATGCTCTGATTCCTGCCTCGAGGCTTGGCAACGGAAGCAAGTATCCCTCCTCTTGAAGTTATGAGCCACACACTGTGGAGTTATGAAAACAACCCAAAGTTAAGATAAAAATCTAAACTCAAAATACCTATAATTATCACATGCTATGTGAAAACACAGTCGAGTAGTCAGCTCACATCAAATGTACAAATTCTGAAAATAAAATTTTTGCACTCAACACCCTTATCATATACCATTCAAGATACAAGGGAGCCACATAGTATTTTTATGAACATTGTTAAATCCAGAAAAAATTTTGATTCTCAGAAGCACCCATGAATTTTAAAACATGGTTACCAAAATGTTATGGGATTAGCCTTAATTTCCTGATAAAAATAAAGCTGCAGCTGGCATAAGCAAATCTGACTTGTATTTGAAAAAGTTGCCTATCAGTTGCATTAAGCATGTATTTAATAATAGAGAACTTAGGAATAAGGTAGTAAATACATATCCTCATGCTAATATGATGGAGTTTGGATTCTTACTTTCTAGATGAATACAGCCTACAGTCACAGAGTTTCCATTAAGTTATTAAAAAAAAAACTTTTCCTATTATTCCTAGAAATGTTTAGAACACTTTCACACTATTTGTGGCTAATGCCACCTGAAATTATTTACAAATAATTCCAGAAAAAATTAGTACTCATTAACAAAAAAAAGAACTGGAGACAAGTATAGAAAAAGTAAATCTGCTTAAACCAATAGAAATTACACTATTCACTGCAAATTTCAATTTGGAAACTTCATGCAACTTTGCAGATTCCCACCTGAGATACCAACATCAAAAATACCTGAGTAAGTAATGTGCCAAAAGAATATTGTGCCAATCACTAAAACAAAATTCCTTAGACAAATTCATTCATAAATTTTTAGCCATCACAATGTTAAAAATGGTTTACATTCACATACACTACAGCAGTCACTCTGAAAAGATTAAATTTTGTAAAATGTAGAATGACAAATTAAATCTGTAGATGACAACATAAAACAGTACACATTTACCTTAACGCAATACCAGTCTTGATTTGCACTAGAAGAACCTCTATCACCCATACCTTCTCTTGGTATACAGTATTGCATTATCGCACGATACTTGTCCTGCAGCATCAACACCCCCTACAAAAATCAAGTAAAAACAAATAGGAATTAGAACAGAGCTGTTCCGACAAAGCTGAACAAGACTCCAGGCAGGAGGAACTGGCAAGGAAGGAAGATCGTCGAAGCTTGCTGATTGGAGTACACATAGAGAATATCTCTCTCCTGCTGAGGGGTTGGTAGGAATGACCAAGGTTGTTCCTCCACGTCCACATCCATAAAAATGACTAACTCAGCCCTTTCCCCCCCATCTGCCCCACTTTGCTCGGGGAAAGGGAGGGGGGAAAACCTAAGGTTTTTGGGATGTTTTGAGGGGCAAGCCAAGTAGCCAATCCCCGCAGGAGGGGATTTTCAAAGTCCCAGAATCAAATGCACATAAAAAATTAACTACTTGAAAATAGGGGCATTACAAAGAACCCGGCATTTCTTTTAAGTGTTTTCACATGACAAGCTAATCAGTTCTTTGGATAGGAAGAAAGTCTCTTCAAGAGCTTTCATTAAAATTAAAGACAGAAGTTACAAGCAATCATTTTTGGTGTAGCCCATTAATATGGGGTAGATAACATTAGCAATACCAGAAGAAAATCCATAACAAAGAGGTCAAAACCAAATGACTACTAAATTATCATTAATGAAAGCCTTGAAGGAATTCTTATAAACATTATGAAAGATTTACTATTTAAATGAGTGCTTGCAGGCTTATTAATTTATTTTATGCAGCTGGTTTCTTCCACTTTTTGACACCAGTTACTTTTCCAGTGATACAAAAATATTTAAGTGATTTTAATTACATATATAAAAGGCATGCATATATAAAAAGCAAAGAAAGCAGATTTCTAATTTACCTCCAATTAAGACTTTTGACAATCAGGCCTTCAATATGGAATGATACAATTGTCATGACAAGAGATCGGCAAATTAACATATGGGCCATTTTTATAAAATTTTTCAAGTATTTAAAGCAATGAAAGGGAATGATCAAATTACAGTTAATCTTTTGAAGAAAAGTATTCATCAAGAACACAGCGATGCCTCATTCATAAGGCAAGAAAGAAACATTGGAACTACGTCATGGTGACTAGATTCAGCTGCTTAATAGATAGGCCTATCCAAAGTACAGGTGATGAGATATTTAAATGAGAACAAAACATTATGCAAGTACGGGGGTTCTACTAGAGCAACTGCCATTTATGCGAGTAGTAATCTTAGTTCAAATAAAATAAACAAAAGAGAAGTTGAAAATGGGTACACCTATGCCACAGCCAACAGGAATAGAAATTGTCAACCTACCACCACCAATAGCAATTTTAAAATTTAGCTTGTATAGTAAAAGATGCAAAACATTTTTGTGCAAGAGACTAGTATCTTTGCATATTTGGCAAATGCATATCTTATTTATGTAAACCACATATTGTCTAATTTGATCACCTGAGATTCTTCTCAAATGAATTCTACTCTATGGTAAAAATTAACTAGACATGAAAATATCTTAGGTCTAAAGAATGAATCAAATGATGACATGCCAAAGCCAATATCAAATGCCTGTCTGTAAGTCTAAAGAAACCAATTTAGTTACATTCATTTACTTAAATTATTCCTACCAGAAACTAAACTCATAGCTAGATAATAATTTATTTGGTTAAATAATACTTTGCTAGGGTTGTCCCAAGAATCACATTCTGGCAGCTTGCAGGAGGCTGTGTAGATGTATATGAAAAAACCAAGTGCTAGTAAGATTTCGCTGGTCTATTAATTAACCCAGAATTATCAATATTCAATGAGAAATAATGCAGTATTATTTTTCAAGGTTACATGAAATCTATTTAAACCATGAGAAGACAATCAATATTAGTTTTAAAAAACAAATTAACTTAGAGAAAAGGGTAAGTTAAAATCCGAAACATCACCATTCTTTGAAAATAGAAGACAGAGTGACAGCATTAATTAAAAATTGTGCTTTGTTTAATTCATTCTGAGTATGTTCAGGATTTAAAATGGATATCTACAAGACATTTAAAAATCATATATTGTTAATAAAGAAGATAAAAAATTTTAATGTTAAAATTAAAGCAATTCTAGTTTGAATACTAGCAAGTTTGCACTACTTAATTTTTCATAATCACATCTTTTGTACTGATAAAGTTGTAATGTGACTATAAAACTTAAATGTTATAGTAAATAGTATTTTGCTATAAGTTTAATGATCAATATTATTACATGCACACAGGCCGACATCCACAGATATGAAGCACCTGTGCAGTATTAAAGGGATTCGTGTAAGGTGAATAATGACTGGGTATGTTCTCTAAGGACGTGAAATTTCTCAAACACAAAAATAACCATGTATTCTCTTCTCGGTGGAGATACAGATATAAAAATAAATGGTAACTGTATAAACTCATAAACCTCTAAATGAAATAATTACCTTGGTATTAACTAAAATAATCATGCCAAAAAATTAGATAGCCATATACATGATGGTGTACCAGTAAACCACAGGTACAATAGTAATTTATTTTTATTTCCCTATTGTGTAAAATACTTCATTATTACACCAAGTAACTTGCTGTTGCTATGACTGCAATAAATCTCTTTTTTCATGGATCTTTTTTTCACTATAAGTAGTACTGTCTTTCACTGGATGTCATAATCAGTTAAGATTGATTTTTAGCAGCTCTTCAAGCAATCCAGTCCTTCATACCTTAACAGTTGCTAAGGTGTTTTCCTTCACCTGCTTAAGTCATTATGGGCCTGTCCCACAAGAGCATTCTCCCCTACTAGGAAAGAATCTTGCAACAGATCTAAATATATCATGCCTCAATGTCATATTAGTTTTCCTTTTCTTTTTTTTAGAACATAAGCTTCTTTTTCCCACCCTTTAAAGTATCTATTCATTGGTTTCAGTATATTTTTAAGGATACTATTGGCCATGTCTAACTTCTGTATATAAGTCTGTATCATATACACTTATGAATTGATTTCATTATATTTGACTAATACCACTTGCTGTATTTTTTCCTTCTGCAACAAGCATTACTCACTTGCAATAATGTGCATTATCTCTCCTATGCTTCTTTCACTTATATCAAACATAAAACCGAAGACCAAATTAACGGTTGCATATGGAAATTATATCAGCTGGCACTCTACTAACATTTGTCACATAGTGTTGCCTAAGTGCAAAAATTGTAAAGTAACTATTACAGTTCTAGTCACCTTTTCAAAAAGGTGAAGAAATTAAATGAAGGGAAATATATAAAATCATTTTGAAAAAGAATCACTCATCCTTAATTCAAGCTTATGCCATAACATCATTCTCATCAATAATTTGCTTCTTTAGATAATGGAAGAAAAGATTCAACTATAAACCTAAAAATGTCAAATATGATGCTCTTGGTACAAAGGTTTCTTTGGTAAAGTATTTTCAATTCCACGATCATGAGGATTAAGCTGATATACGCATACATCAGCATTCTGGTGACACTAGATAATCTCCCCTTACAGGACGCATCTTTGGATTGAAGTGACTTCTCAAACTACTGACAATACAATTGAATAACAGAAGACAAACAATTCCTCTTGCCACTACCCCACTGCCTACATCAACTTAGTAACTTGAGATATTTTTATGTTACTAAAGACCAACCATAACACAATAAAAAATTGAGTCAATTATTTTTTATTTAAAATAAAAGAATACTCAAATGGAATGCAAAATTTTTCCAGTAGGTTAAAGAGTTTGGGAAACACCCTTAGCTTATGTTGCCAGAACTTCATAATCAGTGATTAAAAAAGAATTTCCTAACTAATCAGCATGTAGAATTCCAACAGACAGATCCAGGAAAAAATTACTATTATTGCCCAAAACATGAAAAGAATAAATGAAAAAGTTTATCAACCTTTTAGCATTATCATGCTAAAAAGAGGCTGTTCAATGGAAGGATTTAATACCTGTCCTTTATAAATAAACATAAGTGACAGGCTAAATGTTATAAGTATATATAAATAAATATATATATATATAAGTATTTAAGTTATCCTAGAAAAAAACCCTATCACTAAGGCTGAACAAAAATTAATAGAGAATATCCAAACTAATTACAGGACTTGACTATGCTTTAAATACAAGCTGGAAAAAGGAAAACAAACCTGATAGGATAAAGCAATGGCAGTGGTGTTTTTATTAAATACCAAATAACATCAATTGCAATTGTAATGTGAAATTAAATGAAATTTATTGATAATTAGATTGACCATTCTGAACAAGGTAATGATTATTTGATGATCCCAAAGCACTATGATAAATTATCCAAGAGGTCATATGAGTGATGTCAAGTAAAATGCTACATCAATCATGAAAATCAAATATGTAATTCCAATTTCCAATACCTTTTACCATCATTACCAGAGTGAAATTCGAAAGCCAAAAGTACAACTCAAGTCAATTGGCAATCCATATGAAATGGACTAGGTTCTAGGCACTAGATTCAGAATTTAACACCTTCAATTTTGATACTGGTAACTTGTGTGAATTGGTTACTGGAACTTTTGTGAGCAACCTTTCCCTCAAATCATCCCTATCTATTTATTCCTAATCATTGTACATTCATTCTTATTATACTGGGGGAAAGATATAAAGTCATTTCAAGCAATTAGCCATCAGTTTTACCCTGAGCACAAGTTGCCAACAAAACATATTGTGTTTGAGCTATGCTCTTGATTAAAAGAGCAAATCATTGAACCATAAAATCAAGAGAAATAGATGGTACCACTCAGGAGAATTAAATTTTAAACAAATACAACATCCATGCGCAATTCACTTCCATCCTTGTGGGATTGGAGTCCCTAATCTTTGGGTTAACTAACAAGCACACTATCCTACTGGGCTAACCTGGCTGACATTGCTAAGAGAAATATCACCAAGACATATATCAAATTCACTCAATACTTTGACAGGTCAGAAGATACAAAGTAAAGATGAAAAGCTACACACTACACTCAAATATGGAACAATATAAAGTTAACTTGCATCAGTGTACTAGCAGCAAACTGAGACATGCAAAAAAAACTATCAACTTTATTTACCCAAAATTTTAAATAAAAACTTTTAAACATAGTCAAATAGAAACTTTTAACAAGCCAAAAAGGAAAATGTATCATTGATGATACTACAAATAAAAAACATCAAAGTATGAATAACTGGAACCTAGCTATTGGCCAAATGAAACATTGCTGCACATAATTCTATAAATGACTGAGTAGTGGCTACATAATGTATAGCTAATTAACCAAATATATGATACAATAAATGATGTAAGCTATATATTTAGCTTCTTTATGTATTTTTGTTTTCTGAAATAACAATAATAGCTTGCCTCCAAGATACAATAATGATTGTCGGAGTTCTAATGGTCACAGAATATAAAGTACCACACGAAAAAACTTTTTAGACCTATAATTCCAATATAACACTAATTACCAACGGGGAAAATCCACTAGTATAATTTGACCTCACAGAAATTAACTTTTTTCAGAAATTAAGGATATGTAAAAATTTGTTGCATCTACACTTTACATACTGGAAGAACACTATACATTTTACTTTTTAGCTTTGGAACTGTTACTCCAAAAGCATTAAATGGAAAAAATGCTATATGAAATGGAAATATAAAATGTTAAAGCAAAATTACTTGATATAACGTAAGCCGGACAGAGCATATGAATGAACACCAATCTAATTATGTGATTTTTGTAAATTTGACTCAATCACCAATGCAACATGAAATATTTTAAAACAATCCCTGAACCATACACAATGTAAACCTGTCTTTAAAGGCAAACTGATACTTCACCAACATTTTGCTAACTCACAGAAATGGTAATATCACCTCGGGAAATAAACACAAATGAAAAAAATGAGCACCAACATTTTAATTAACATACAAGGACATCCCAAGCAATAAACTTAAGTCATAAAAATAACTAATATGTAAAATCAAGAAACTACATGTGCAAGGGTATACATATATATATTGCCAATGGTGGTGGCGGTGGTGGAGGCAAATTAATCCCGAGGTGGCACAGGGGTGGAGAGAAAAGGCTGCCGGGCAGGAATGAATTAAATTGGGGAAGAGGAAACCAAACCCAACGTGGTGTGGCACCCTGGAGGGGGAGCTCACAGCTCACGCACCACAAACACACACACTCGCAGCATGACACCTTGAGATGGGGGGGGCCGTGGGCAAGCAGGCGTGGGAGCTTGCCAAGACCCCACCAGTGGCGCCCCCCATTCCCCTCCCCCCTGGAGCAGGGAGGAAGGTCAAGGGGGCAGAAGAAGCACGAGGAAGAGGAGGTGGTGGAGGCGGCTCGCTTGCTTGTGCCTGCGAGTGTGTGTCTCCAAATGAGGATAGACCTGAGTGATACCTGTTTCATCTCCATCCACTGAGTGGCTTCCTGGAGGACGTTAAACTCGACGAAAGCAAAGCCTCTCGACGCACCTACACGGATGGATCAACAATAACACAACCGTGCGTTAATTATCATTCGGCTCCCAGCCGTGGCTTAAAACCACATACACACCACCACTCCCAACCCACCACACCCGTCTTTTTTATATATTTTTTTCCTTCACCCTCCCAACACCTCTTCATTCCAACTCACCATTTCATCAACAGCCGCTGTCGCCAACCAACCATTTGTACAACAAAAGCCAAAGAAAAAAATTTCACCACTCCTACAAAATGGTTTTTAAATGTGCCCCCTCACTGCTCACTGACTCCAAATCACACTTTTAGAGGGAAGTTAATCAGGAAATAAAAAACAGACGGTAACAAAAATGTCTGATAGTGATTTTTCTGTCCTGAGAGATTTCAAGTATGAATGAATGCAATTAGGTTACAAAAATAATTCACTTACTAAATGCTATACAATAGAAAAATTGCAACAGAAGAGAAGGTAGAGGCAGGCTGGAAAAGTTATCCAGTACTATTTATAGGGTTGCACAATCAGCAATTGCTATGAAAAATGTATGAGAGGACATTTCCTGGCTGCCTACACCTTCAGGAGCCTTTGACTTCATTTATTAAATGATCCCTAAGGAGACCAATAAAATAACTTTTTGCATTACAGAGACAGTACGTTAAAAAGTGTATGCATAATAGGCAGACTCCAAGCCATTTATTACATCATTATCCCCATTGACAAGGAACAGTTGCAGAGAAATTCATCCAATCCCTTGTAGCAATTCACAATATTAAAAAACAAGGAATGGTCTGGGGAACAGGGTAAGGCCTATATATAGTGAGCCAGTGAGCATTTAAGTATTGGAGAAAAAGTGTGGTGGTCATTCAAAGAGAAACAAACAGCATCATATAGTTGCTGAGCTTCGAAGCATGAACTTTTCCCAATCATTACCTGTATCTTTTCTTCTCATGAGCCGAATTTCTTTAGGAATGAGTCCACACTGCAATACGTCTTGTAATATCTGAAAGAGCAAAGTATATGCTTGGAATAAGTACAAAAGCACAGAATTCAAAATATAATGTACATTGATACATACTCCAATTTAACCTGAGTAAAACATAACATTATAAATTCAAGAAATTTACTTACACCTAGCATTTTGTTAAAATTTTACTAGCAATGAAACGCCTCTGGATTGACAATGAAATCTAAGTAGCACATTATAATTCTAATGCGACTAATGCCTAATGAATTCCAAGTTTCTCTTCTCGTCAAGCAGTGGTAATTGAACCCTCCAATTAAAAAAACTAACAAAGGATAAAAATGAAATAACTGCCACAATTACAGGTAATTTGACAAATGCTAGCACGTGAAACTATCATGGAGAAAAAATTTTATACTGAGAAAAATAAGTCAAAGCCAATCTTTGAGCTAGAGACAAATGTATAAAGAGTCATCATTCAGATGAATTGAGGTGGTAGTACACACAAAGAGCAAAAGTCAATATTTGCATACATAATAATTCATGAAATTTGATATTTCAAACTGACTAGTAAAACAAAAATTTATACTTGACACAGACAAGAGATGAAAAAATTAAATTACAAAGTTAGGGAACTCGAGAAAAAACATTGCTTAAGAGTAAACAAGATTGATTATTACATTAGTTTATATTTATATGCTAACAAAATATACAGCAATACTGCCTAATTTAAAAACTTGAAGATCAATGTTTAACACTACAATTAGCTAAAATATCTCTTGGTAAAAAAACAAGTTCAGCAGCAAAGCATTTTTCTGCTAACAGAATTGATGTCATCAAAGGCAATCGACTTTTGTTTGAAAAAACTCCCAATATTCCTTAAAGAACCATATTTCAAACAAGCTTAAATTGTACAAATTCTTGAAAAGGATATTTTAAGTTAAATTGGCAGCAAACACAATGAACTACACATTTTGAAATAAAAAATTTATAATTCTATAAAAGACAATGTCCTTATAAAGTATAATTTTAGATGCCAACACCAATATTTGTAATGAGGAAGATGGTGTCCCTCAGAGATTTTGGAGGGTATATACATCGGAAGTAGCAGAGAAGAAAGGAACAACAGCTATTTGACTTGGGTTAGATTCAAGTAGTAGTATTTTTGTTTAAAGGGTGCATCAATGGCTATAGCAATTTTTCACTTCTTCTGTTTGAAGATAAAACCCATTCAGACAACACAACAACCATGCCCTGGGCGGGACTCAAACCCACAACCCTTGACTTAGCCAGCAAGCACACTAGTCACCAGGCTAACCCGGTTTGCAGTTTGATTCAAACTGGTCAAGCAGGTCATTCATATCCTGCTATAAGGAACCCAAATACAAAAATGGAAGGGCTTAGTGTCTTATTGTTATTACAGTAGAAGTCCGCTATAGCGAGAGCTGATAAATGATGAAAAATCTCTTGTTATAACGGACACTTGTTATAGCTGACAGTCATTTAAATTCACCTCTTTCTGCATTTATTATGTCACCAAAAATAGGCAAAAATGAGCCATGAAGTAGTTGTATCAATCCATCCGCAAATGCATTGAAAATAGATTGTTTCATTAAAAAAAAATTAAAATTTTGTCACCAAAACTCACCCACTCGTAACTAATGTATGTCATGCATCAGTAGTATCTTAAGCAAAGTTTTTTTGGCAACTTTGGCAATGAACAATCATAGAAAAGGTTTGATCTACGGTTAACAATTATGATTCTATAAATAAGAGGAGGTTCGAGAGATTGGCCGTCATCACAGAACTACTACTTCTCAGATAAGCTAAGGACAACATAGTCAAATGAGACCACAGTATGGGATCTCCTTCACTCTGGGTTAGAGCCGGTGAAAAGTAGATTCTCCCTTGTTTGTTTGCTCCCCCCCTCAAGAGTTTCAACTCCCTTCTCTTGCTTGTAGATAAAAAGGGGATCTCCTGTTGTTTGACAGTCTCTCCCTACCAGTCTGACCTTCAACTAATACCTTTTCCTGCATTGTCTACAAGTCTAGCTGACAACTCCACATGTTCTATTATTCCAATCAATTGGCTATATGGATGAAATAGTACCCCATCGAAACCTACACATTCATGAAAAAAAGACAGCACTGGTTCGTGCGACAATAATATTATTTTTGTAGGTACGTAAAATTTTATATTGTCACGAAAATGATTTATGCTACTCTTAAGAACCATCATCATTTAATGTATGCGCACAAATGCCTATGCTGAAGAAGTTTAAAAAATCGACCTTCCAGTCAATTTACGTTCAAATGCACCTTGTCCAGTGGGGAAATTTTCTTCATAAACAGGAAAATAAAGACAAGCCGCAATAATATGCGATTGTGTATTGTATGGAAAATAGTGCTACAAAAACATTTCATGGATTGAATTACCATTTAGCCATGCAAACGAACAAAATAGTTGACCCTTTGAAAAAAGAAATCAACGGACCTACTGGATTACAAAATGTGAACAGCAAAAAAATCATTTAACTCACGAAAAAATAAATCAATTGTGGTTTGCTTAAAAGTTTTTTGCAAGGTTTGGTAACAAAAACATTTTTAGTGACGTACAATGAATTTATCACTCCCAATTCTTGTGTACTTGAGCAGGAAATGATAGACTGGAGCACTGATTCCAAGGTAAGTTGTTGAGTCATTACCCAGGAAAGTCTGTGGCATAAAACCACAAAGTCTCCTCTCATAAAATCACCACAAAGTCTCTTGTAAAGCCTTCCTTACAATGTAGATTCACGAGGCATGACAATATAATGTGTGTTTGAATCCTGTGAGTTATGCGACCCGAATATCAATTACGGCTATAGTATAGTAATATACTCACTATAGCGATAGTACAGATATGACCACTCGTATTAACAGGTATTACTCCCTATGTTTTAACACGTGGACCAATCAATGCAAACCAGTCACTAGCTATAGCGATACTCTCGTTATAAGCCATATTCGCTAAAGTGGACTTCTACTGTATTCATAAGTTCTGTAACAACTTTAACAAGTTAAACCTTAACAATGGTTTAACTTAAACACATGGTTAAACATTAATAACGCCCTGGTGATTCTCCAGCCTGTGATTCAAACTGCCCCGTGATTTAAACTGCGATTGGTGAAAATAACCTCGCGAAAACATCTCCATGCGAAACAGCTCTCGTGTGTTTTCTCAGTGACCTGATTTATATAGGCGTCGGGGTATGAAAAGGACTGACTGACGCCCGGACTATTAAGCGGAGTGTTTTCGATAACC
>WURS02000018.1:4006656-4026305 GCA_011762765.2 Rhinocypha anisoptera
CTCTGCATGGTTCTCGGGTCTGCACCGCGTTCGTCAACTATTTTTGACAACAGTTTCGCCACCAGATGATGGCCTTCGTCGCCGAAACCGGTCGTGTTTTGTAACTTTTTATCTTTTGTGGAAATATAAAAGTTATTTAAAAAAACCATCAATCTATCACGGATTTCCACAAGGTGACGGCCTCCACAGTGAACTTTATAAGATAGCAACTTAGTTGTGCTAAAAAGGATGCAGTGGTATGTCAATGAAATAAACTGGTTTCTCTGAAGAAATGGGAAAAACTTTAGGCAATTGATACTTTTAAAATATCAATATCTTTAAAGTCAGGTTACCAGGTGTATCTATTCTATGTCAGGTGATATTATGAATAATTATTAGATATTTTGGGCTAAATTTAAGAGACTACTTTGGTAACTGGTTGAGTCTAAAATCGTTGCACAGGTAATATAATTATATTTATGCTGGAAAATTAAAGTTTCAATCCACAAAAAACAACGTATATAGAGCGCAGGTTCCCTTTTGGGGACCGGATGCTTGAACTAGAGTGTTCATCCTGGGGGCATCGGCAACCCGCGATTCACCCCCAGACGACTGAATTCTTCGCAAGAACGAATAATAGGGAAAATCGCCGATATTTCGGAAACGGTGAGAGATACGAGGAAACGGAGCCCAGATGCAAGGGGTGCGGCGTTTAGAGAAGACCCCCTTTTCACCCCCGGCCAGGGGCAGCGTATACCCATTACGGGTTGCCCGTCGCACAGGATACGGCGCGTAATATACACTTATATTATTGGCATTTCTTGCTATACACCCATCATGGGTAGGGTCTACCTGTTTTATTATTTTTAACAGATGCTCATGCGTTCAAGTTAAGATGAAAAGTCGGAGCAATAGCAGATTGTGTTTTCCTCCAAGCTGCAGGTCACCGGGAGACGGGTGAGTGTCCATGGTGCAGTGGTACAGAAGGAACATCCTGGCACATAATAATTTAGTTTAGAAAAGCGCTACCGACTTGGCGTACATTAATAATACATATATACACACAGTAATGCACACAACCATTCATATGACCATACACACAACTGTCGAAAGGTGTCGGCGACATAGGTATCGGGACGAGTCAAGAAAAAAGGCACAGATTTTTCAGAATAATATGCTTATATTTAGGGCACACGGAGAACGATTCTCTTGTATTTAGAACACAGAGAACTCACGTGGTCAGGAGAGAAAGAGAGCCTGGTCTGTGGGGAGACGATTGGTCGTTGCGGGCGGAATAGGTCTGCAGACGCGGTCACGCAGGCGTAGTCCGTTCGTCGGCTGGGATGGTCCAAAGGTTCAGGAGAGCGGCGGACGCTGTCACGACAGCAACCCCTTCGTTGCCGGGAAGAGATGCCGGGTCGGAAGGTCCAGGGGGGCGGCGGACGCGGTCATGGCAGGCGTAACTCGGATGGTCCGTCGCCGGTCGCAATCAGATCGCCTAGTACGCGGTCACAACAAGCGTAGCCAACTCGTACTGGGCGCGGTCACCAGGAGGAACCACTGACCTCGAGCCTAAGGCTGGGGCAGGGTTTATATACGCCTTCGGACCAGTCCATCCTCCTATCGTGTCCCGTCGGTCCCCTTTCGGGGAACCTTTCATAGGTTTGAGTCCGTGGCCCGCGCAGTCTATTTCGTGGAACTCGCGCTGCGACCACGGGGACAATACCCTTTCTCACTTCCGGGCTGTCCGACCTCCTGTCGAAACTTGCCCTACTTTTGCAGAAGAAGAACCCTTTTTACCCATAAGGCGCGTGAGGCAATATAATAGTCCTCCTCTCGGAGTCGCACTGTCTTCTACGAAACAAAAACCCTTTTTACCCATGCAACGCGTGAGGTTCCTTCCGGGAAAAGAGATTTAGGTGTTCGGGAAAAAAAAGTATAGGACCCAGAGGAGACGCCGATGTGAAAAACAATATCCCTTTTTACACATACGGCCCGTGAGGCCTCCTGCCGAAAAAATGGACCCTGGGTTTTAGGGTTAGGGAAATAGGGTAGGAGGAGCCGATGCATCTCCTCGACACAACCATACACACACACACATCATTCACATACAAACACATACATGTTACGGATACTTACATATATACGTTTGTACAATATACCCATACCTAGAATAACCATACACAATGATGATCAAATATGTTTTTAAAAAATGATAAAAAATAAGCAAATAAAATATATTAAATAATGTAATTGTGTAATAATATCGTAGACCATATAACATTGGAATAAACCAATTTCGTCAAATATTGTGAGAGCTTGCGAGTGTTTGAGAGTTGAAATGTGAGATCGATATTTGAATAAAGAAGGATAATATATCCGTACTTTACAGCAAAATATTAGAGAAAAAAAATCTCTTTTGTGCTAGCTGGGGCAAAGAGTAAAAGATGCCAACGAGAATATCCGTGTTTCGTCTATTTCTGAGTTTCAATGTATCTCGGACGACGCGAAGCCTACGTACAGGTGTGTCTCGTTAGTTAGGGTTGTCCGAGCGAGAAAATGCCAAGAACCCCTGCGGCTTACCATGACTTCGACGAACATAGGAATGACGGGAAATCCCCGAGGTGAGGGCCAAAAAACTTCCTCGCCCGCATCCCTTCCAGGAATTATTTTGCTGTCGTCAATGCCCGGGTGGAAGTGGAGTTTGTCTTTGACCATGGCAGTCTTCCCTCAACTCTCACTAGAGTTGAGGGACGACTGCCATGGTCAGAGAACTATCGATCTTTACATACGTCCAAACTAAATTCAACATCTATACCAAATCTCGTGAATTTCACATAATCAAATAGTTTACTCCATAAGTTTTCATCCAAAGGAATATCTCGCACCGTCAATCGCGAGATTAACGTCCTTGTGGCGCGCGAGAAAAATAATTATCCCACCTTTTTCCAATCATGAAATCAATAACTATCACATAAAATGATAGTGACAGGTTCTAGTTAGTAGAAATTTATGACGTAAACAAAACATCGTGAAACGTGCGAAAAACACAATATGAAGTCCATAAAAAAGACTTAAGCCAATTCTACAATGGACGTAAGCCGTATGGCCCAATACGTAAGGACCTGACTTAAGCCGTAAGAAAGATGGGCAAGTCTAATCTTTACGGCTTACTTCGAACGGCAGACGAAACTTTCAGCCAATAAGAGCGCACCATTACTACCGTCGGTGTCAGTCACGAACCAGTGCTTTTTCGGAGCAGCAAAGGCAGTTTACACGTTCATCTATATAATATCATTTCGGACATTGTTTTTTTAATTGTTGTTTTGTGAAAAAATAATTCTTGCTCAAGGGTAAACCTAAGTGTACGACTTTGTTTATTCTCATAGATTATTAATCTAACGTTATATGAACTACAGTGATCCCACGTGTTGAAAAACAAAATTGCCTTTTTCCTCTGGTTATCCATTCTCAGATAACATCACTTAAATTTCTGTATTCCATTCTATACCCAATGGTGGACTGCGTTGTAAATTGGTAGAATTCATACTAAAGAAGGGCAAAAACTCACCCCAGCAAATCATTGACATTATGAGATGCTGGGGAGTAGGAAAAAGTAGTTAACAAAGGGAGAGAATCAGGTTAACCCATTGGCTTACTAAGGCGATGATTTGTGGGCTGCTCAAAAATGACCTTTGCTTAAAACAACGGTGATCCCCCGGTCTAAATTTTAAAAAATTTTTAACTTTATTAGAAGTAAAAAATTATCTATATTTTTATTATTTTGTTCATTCAATGTTTTATGCTATCCTTGCACACATTTCCGTGCAAATAGTATGTCATTTAGTTATATGTATTGCATTACTCTATAATGATATCTTTATGATGACTTTGGTTGTCGTGAAAATTATTCTCATCCGTGCCCTTCACAACCATTACAGCTCTTCTCTCCTCACTTAATGTCACTTCTCTAATGAATGAAGAGTAATCTGTTACAGTAGGTTTTTGCTGAGTCTAAGGTTACATTTTTCCACTACATCTAAATTTAATCCCTCTTAGAATCTACACACTTCCCACCACCTATCAATTTATCCAAAATCCCTATCTTCCTTCCAACCTCTATCTCTCTTACCCAACATTCTACCCGCTATTAATCCATTGTCCAGCAATATACAATCCTCAACAACCTATTGTCTCTTAGTAGGTACTCCTTCCATCCTACCTTCTTCATTTGTAGCACTTCTTCATTAGTTTCACCACTTCACCTTCTCTATCCTTTGTCAAAGCCACATCTCAAAAGCCTCCAATCTATGTCCATCATTCCTTGTACCAGGTTTCAGATTCATATAATACTACACTCCACATGAGGATTTTCACTAATCTTTTCTACAAGTCCTTACCTAAGGTCCCTCTCATCAACTACTTCCTATTTGTAAAGGCCTCTTTTGCTAATGCAATTATCTGTCTAATATCCTGGTAACTACGACCATTTCCCTCTATGATGCTACCAAAACATGTAAAATTTTCTACCTCTTCCAATTTTTGCCCTTCAAAAGTAATATTTATCCTAGCCTTCTTTTATCTTGAGAATCTCATTACTTTCGTTTTCTTACTGTTACATAATTGTCATCCCAAAGCTCTCACATTGGTCTTATAAAGCTCTCAACATAGTCTGCAGCCCAAGCTCAATTACTAACTAGACCTTGAGTAGCGGCGAATCTAACTGATGTCACAAGTTCCCCACCAACTTTTACACCTGACTCGACCATTTCCCATGCCTCTTGTACCATCTCCTCCAAGGACTAAGTAAGTTAAAAAGCATTGGTGACAGCAAATACCCCTGTCTTACTCCCCTGCCTAACTGTACCCATCCAGACTCACTGTCTGCCATCCTTATTTGTGTGCCCTGAGCCATATAAAGGTTTCCAATAAGATGCCAATCCTCCCGATCTACTCTGATTTATTGATTCCATTAGTTTAGGTCACTCTACTTTATTGAATACTTTCTCAAAGTTTACAAAACAGGCAATAACATCCTGATTACTATATTCCGTTCTAACAGTGTCCTTATTACAGCTATCGCATTACGAGTCTCTCTACCTCTTCGAAAACCAAACTAATCTTCACCCAGGTATTCTTCTGCCCTTCTCTCCAGTCTTTTACTGACGATTCTTAGAACTACCTTCACTGTATGCAGGATAAAACTAATTGTTCTATAGTCCTCACATTCTGCTGCTTTCTTTTTATTTGTTATTGGTATATCAACTTAACGAAAACTTCTGGCCAAATTTTATCATTGTAAATTGTACTAATTAGCTCATACAACTTCTTCCTTCCAACTTTTCCTAAGTCCTTGAGCAATTCTGCTGGTATATTATCCACCCACAATGCCTTACTCCCGTTCATCTCCTGCAGTGCCCTTTCAATATAGCTATCTAATATCTCTGGTCCTCAACAATCTTAATGTAGCTACATACTTCCCATTCTCTTTCTTGATATAAATTCAAGGGTCTATTCACCTTATCATAGAGTTCCTCCATGTACTCCTTCCATCTTTTCCGAATATGTTCCTGTTGTATTAGTATCTTGCCTGACTTATCTTTTATATAAGGGATCTTGTTTCTTGTTCTATTTCCGGTTAAGGCTTTTAATTTCCGGTATATGTAGTAAGCCCACGTCTCCCTGCTTCTCTACTTTTCTCTAATTCTACTCTAACATATTTGAGTTAATTGGAAGTGATTTTAGGAACCATAATACTTGTATGCCTTAGGTTACTAACCAGATATTAGCATCAAAATGTCTCCAAAAGGAAATTTGCAGTTACGGAAAAGAAGCATGTAATCTTTTGGTACCACACTGCAAATACATTTTGAAGTCACTCTTTGTATAGACTTTGTACACAAGGTCAAAGTAAATAGAATATAACAAAACTAGCATTCAACAGTCAAAGCTGATGCTCTGAGGATAATAGATTGTTGGCAATCTCTGTTCCCCAAATAATATAATTTAAATAAAATGCTAATGATAGTCAAATATCCTTTGGAAATATGAATCTCAATCTCTCAGGAATTAATCCCTGTATTTCATTGAACTTTTCAACAATAACATAATGTTAGAAAGTCTGAAAGAAAACAAATTGTTAAAAAATATTTTATATTTTTAATTATATTTATATATATATATACAATATATATAAATTATATTTTTATAACTTTGTAATCCTCTGCTTTTGTTACTATTATTTCTTATAAAAAATACTCAATTTTTTACCTTAGAGAATTATCAGCAATAAATCAAACATTAATGGTGCCGATTTCTATTCATATTTGCAAAGATTATAAGGAAATATCAAATATTTTTTAAAGGTGACTTTATAAAAAAAAATAGGTTTTCTGAGAGTGAAGTTTGAATAAAACTCATAAACCAATGGGTTAAGTGGATAAAGTAGCAGTGAGAGTTAATGAGAAAAATATATTGAGGGGAGAAGGAACTTACTGTATAATAGTTATTATAGTGGCACCCTTTCTGGTTTAACTAAGAAACCAAACTAGCATAGAATACAGAGATTTATAACCAGATTCTATTTATCATCTAGGCAGGAAAAGTAGACGAGGAAGAGACTTACAGGTGATATTAAAGGAATAATAGAGGGTACAAATCATAGTATTTAACAGAAACAGAAGTTGGATAGTAAAAGGGAAAGTTCATATTATACTAAGCACTATAATGTATAAAGTTCATGTTTACTGCTCCTATGGTCTTGTAGGAAGATATGATACCCAAAATATCGGTGAAAGTAGGTTTTACTGGAGCTGTCTAGAGGCATCATCTGGATTTAACCCCCACTCAATAGGCACCACTTTGTTCAATCAACTACAATTTAGAGATAGTGCACATAAAAATTAATCCCTCTATGTGGATTCAAAGAAGCTAATATAAAATACATCCAAAGAAGTTATTTCTAATGCAAAATCTGTTTAAATGTGGAGTACCTATGAAGATCTGTATTTTTTATCAGGTTATACTCTATTAGTTTTAGGATGTTAAACTTGCATAGTTAAGTAGGCTATTTATAATAATAATTAATATTGTATTAAAGTTAAAACAAATATATTAATTAAAGTATTTTTCTCTCTTTAAAATAGATGGAATTTACACTGGTTATTTGACATGAAAATGTGGTGCTGGAACACTACAGAGAAGAAATTGGTATTGTCTATTTTTATCTCAAATTATGAAAGAAAATGTTGGACATTTAAGTGGCTAATGAGCTCTTAAAGAAAGAATATAGGTATATTTCAATTCAATGAATGAAAACACATTTGGTAGGTAGTTCCATGAGGATGAGGAAATTTGGAAAACATTTGCATCCAACCAAAAAAATAATAAACAGATAAATGATAACAATCAGGGCATTTTATTTTTTGTTTAAATGACCCTTTGATGTTGCATTCAAACATCATACCTACAGTTTGTTTTCCATCGTCCATCACATTTCATTTGGATTGTTTATAATGATGAATAATTATTACATTACAGAATGGTCTTTTTTGTCACATAAAAACACCAAGGTCTGTCTATGAATGTATTTGTGTATTTAGTAATGATTTTATTTTGCGATGCTAGTCTTGTGTGCAAGGTGTAAAGCGCAGGAATATCCTAGTTGGCGATGGGAAGGACACACTTGGAACTCATCAGGGACAACTTCAGAGTGAGTCACAGATATCCACACGCAAAATCCTTCAATCACCACTTTCTCTCTCCTTAAAAAAAAATGATCCTTCATTTCATCTTTGCTTCCAAAAAATGAAGAAAAAATATAGTACATCACTTCTCGAGCTAAGTTCAAATGGATGGAACCAACAATAAAACAGTCAATAACTGTGACTCCAACCTTAATTTAACCTCTGCATGACCTCAGGAGGGTAAGAAAGGGGCATTTAAAAAACTCTTTATTACAGATCACCTACAGTCCAATGCACAGTTGTTGCAAGCTTATTTTAGTTCAGCTTCAGAAGCAGTTTCCAATCCATCTTGATCACACAAGGAGCACTTGCAAATGGAGCTGTAGAGTCATAAGGCAGAGGTGGGAAAAGGAAGGATATTGTTATGTAGTCCACATTTGCAGCTTTTTATGGCCTTTAAAAACTTGCCCCATGAGCTCATTCACCAATTTGTTAATATCCATAAATAAGTTGAGAATACTATGCTCCAACCAATAGTAAATGTTTGAACAGCAAAAGGTGGCACTGATAAGCTTTGATATAATTATGCATGTATCTTGTGAGAAAAAATTATCAGAAACATTTATGGTTGTGATATTTTCCTTACATCTGAAAATATTACTAAAATTCTGACACAATGAAGCAGTACTGACCAGGGCATCAACAGGCACCAATGAGACACCAGAAATAGACTTGCTATAAAACAATCACACTCCCATTCCCTTTTGACCAACAGCTTACTTATCTACAAATTGTCGGCAAAGGAAATCTTTTCCATGACATATTTTTCACAGCTTTCCAATTAAAGCATATCACATATTAAAAAGATTTTCCATTTTAAATGGCAAATCACTTGATTTTGTTGGAATAATGATACATACCTATAATGGATATGAAATTTAAACATACTGAAAACAATGAATGCATAATGGTTACACAAATGAACATTTGAATTGAATGCATTTTTTACTAATATGAAGGCAAAATAATTCATATCTTCATTGGAGAATGGAGACAAAAATCTTTTAACATTTGTGATTTATTTAACATCAATAATTCAAAACCTCAGTTACTTCTGTAAATCTCTCATCAGTATTTTTTTCTTCAAAAGCAGTGATGAATCAATTCTATTGTAGAACATTGCACTTTATAATGATGATTTACAAATATGTGCTCCAGAGTCATTAGTCTTAATAAAATAGGTAAAAAACGGTTTTTGAAGAACTGATACATATGTATGCATGAAATGCAAGATTTTAAATCCTGAAATTTGTCCAGTTACTATCCCTTAAGTCATTCAGGGACAAATTCTATTAAACGTTTTATGAAAATTACTTTTTCAGAGCCAAAATAGAATTCCTAATGCTTGAACTAACAAAATTTAACTAAACCTTTGAAAGAATTCATTGACAATGAATTAGTACACTGGAGACATAAGGAGCAACTATTCTTCATTATGAAGGCCATTAATTAACTGACTCATCACTTTTCAAAGAAAATGAATAACACAGTGACAAAATATGAAATTAACTCAGCGTGCCAGAAAACCATATTAGAGTTGCATTCACAATTGAATAAAAATGACCAATAATCACAGAGCCATTGATCAGGTCCCAGGAATTGAGTTAAAGTTTCTTTACAGACCTGATGGAATACATATGCAATGCACTGCCAAGCCTTAGCTAATTTCTGTTATACCCATTCCAACACAATCATCTAAATTGCCCATTTGATAAAGACATCCATCCACTCACAAGAAAGCAATCAGTCTCATATTTAAAGTGAAAATGCAGGAAGCTGTGATTATGCTATGACAAACATTTCAAAAATGAAACAACATAAATTGTAACACAAGATTTACAACAATATCAAGCCAGGCACTGAGTTTGTTACATTTTCCACCGAACCTGTTGGTATCTTTATCCAACCATTACTCATATAGTAAAAGTGGCCATGTCTTCAAAGGGCAAGTATGACTTACTTTGAGTCACTTTTCTGCAAGAGCATACATGATTTGGGTTACAGATGGATAGGACTTGGACAAGGTAATGGATCAGTTGCATAAAGATGAAAGGAATCACTTAATTATCACATGTGTCTTAACCATGCCAGAGCATCCATGTTCTCACTGACAAAACTGGGAAAGGGAGATAGAAAAGTGAAGACTTCGGGCGGAGATGAAGATTAGGAATAGCCAACAAAAAAATAGAGCGGACAGATGGTGAACACAGATGATTTTTCTTTCAATACATCAAACAAGTCATTCTGCACACATGCACTTCTCCAATGGGGCCTCACAAATTGCTGAACATGAGTTTTTACTTTTGTGTTTTCAATAACAATTGAGATTACAGTTAACATTTGGTACTATTTAAAGATTTGTTTCAAGGTCCATTTGGTTAAGTGGCTCAAGTGAGGTTTTACTTGGCATTTAAAATGATAATATTTCAAAGTGGTATTTATACATGAAGTATCCACTCTCTTTGAAAGGTGTAACAAAAAAAGTATGCTCTAATAGAATAAGGCAGCCAGCAGAGAAAAAGAATGGTGCAATTCTCAGCAAAATACAGAATGCCATATCACAAGGCAAGAGCATATCTTCCAAACACAAGGAAACCCAGTGATCGGATTATGTAGACTATCTGAATACATCCCTAATAATCTCCCCCAAATCCCAAAACCTATTTCATTAACAACGGCTATGCATTTCAATTTATATGAAATGGATTTGCTTTCCAGTGTGTGACTATAAATCTTCAATTGGTGGATGTATTAAATCCCATCCAATATTAACACTTTCAAAAACAAACATTTTTCTGGTTGAGGGGATCTGAGGAGAGAACAACCTTGTGTAACATGGGTAGCTTAGCAGGGGCACATTGAACTTGATAAAAACATTGCTTCACTAAGGTAGGCAGTGTTGGCAGAAGAGAATTAACTGTGTTTTGGGATGTAAAGAAGAGGGGGAGTTAGCCAGTGGGCCCAATTATAAAAAATTACCATGGCACTTTTCAATGCACAAATCTTTTTTTCTTAATGAATTGCCCATACATACATTCACACCAACACACAAAAACCACACATCAACAACACAGCCATACTTTTGATGCACCTCAGTCTTAGTTCAGCAAAACCTTCACCACCATCACAAAGCCCAGTTATTACTCAATGTGGCAACTTTTTTATCATGCCTATTCCATTAATTTTGAAATGCATTTGTCACTATTTATGGACCACATGATAAGCATAGCATCTTGTAAATAACCTCTATAATAAAGGACCTCTTCCATATCCAACATCCTGAGAAACTTTCCATTTGATTTACCCAATGCCCCATGTCTTATTAAAAATATGAAATCAAGTGAATCATAGGAAACAAATCAAGAAAGTATTGAGGAACCTATGGTATAATTTTTTTGAAAATACAGGGAATAATGACTAAAAATACAAGTCCAACTGATGCACCTATTTACTCATAACTTATTTATTTGATAATTTACTTTGAATAAATAACAGAAGAATGTTAACTGTAGGTTCCATATAGACTGCTCAGTTGAGCTTAGGAGTGGCAAAAGGTAGAATGGGTAAAATCTGAGTATGAATGCAATTTCATTGATTTCAAAAATTTATTATTACATATTCGTTCAAAATTGATTCAACCAGAATTGATTGCTTTTTGCCCAATGAATTGAAGGGAAAAGAATTATCTATCAATACCAATAATCAACCACATGTCATCATGGCAATTTTCAAAGCTTCCTATTTTCTTTTGAGATCAAGATGTAAGACTATTAACCTATTACATATAAAGGTCCCAAAATTTCCAGATTTTCATAAAATCTTTATACTCCTTCCAATGGCATCCATTCATCGATTTATTCTGTTTCAGTGATATTTTGGCTGTGGGCTAAACATCATTCAGAAACACTGGACAAATTATGCACATAACTTGCACTGCTCACACTTTGGGAGAATGCTTTCTGATAATCCCTACATGCAATAATCCAATTGCCCATGACCAGTAATATTCATCCACCCATTAAAGACTCCTCAACACAACCAGGCATACAAACACACCCACAGTTACAAACTCAAGTACTCACACACTTTCAACCAGTTACATGCATGTACACGCTCTCTTTCATTTTCAACCACAAATATGCACACACACGCACACACACATACACAATTTAATAATTGAATAACATTGACACAATCTTATTTAGTTGAAGTGAACACATTAGTTCTTAGTTAAACAATATACATATTATCACAAAGTAATGAATTCCAGTTCATGTTTCTCACAATAAACCATACAAGACTTTTGCAGCTTTAGGGCAGTACGATACTTGCAGCCATTGTGCCACACTTTTATTCATTTGTTTTTCCTCTCTTCCTCCTACATACTGGTGTGAATGATGGAGACACAATATTGTTCTTCCCCGAAGAAACCTTCCTGTTGTGCACACACCGCATCGACCACAGTTGCTTCCCATCCTACCGCTTCAGAAAGTCTTCAAATTGATACCCCCTCGGCTACTATTTATTTTCTGTTAAACAGTCTTTATCTCTGAACCACAGTCTTTTACATGCGAAGAGAGAGAGAGGGATGGCTTCGTCATGATTCTATGAATCACACTCCTTGATTCTCAACCTCCACATCTTTCACTATAATATTTTATTTACCTTGTACCTTCACTGTTGGCTCCTTAGTTTCAGGCCAACCCATTAATGCTTGGAAAGGACTCTCATCTTTATTATGTGATCCACATCTCCCTGAATACCAAATGCAAGAATAGCACAAGCATTGGCTGTTAAAGGTACAAGCAGTCTGCATCTCTCACTCCTCACTAAGCAAAGTAAAACCACCCGTTCATCCACCTTCATCTGTTTCCATGAGGATAGGGATAACGAGGAATAGGTTGATGAATGAGTCTTTTTATTGGCAGAGTGAATATGAAAATCCCTCAAAAGTCAATTCATGAAATATCACAAAGGAAGCATAAATTACAGTGAAAAAGAGATTAAAAAGAGGGGAGTTCTTTTTCTGATGCGAAATCAGAAGTATGAAAACGTTTATGTACATCATAGAGTTATTTGAGATGAGTTTGCTATAACCCTGACTTAATCATGATTCTTGATAAACCTTCCAAGCCTTGCATAAAGAGCCATGGAATTGGTAAAAACATGTAATATCCTGGTTTCAATAATGTATTCTCAATATTAAAACTATTCTCACAGAAATGTCAAAAGTATATATTCCAATATTGTCTAAATTCAAAACTTAAAAAAAAAATTGACCTTTTTCAAGTGATATCCATATTGTGACTACAGAATTGTGTGTGACGCTTTGCAATTTGACTCCATATGGTTGCATCATATTCACTCAGCAGAAACATTTACTCATTCCTCATCATTATAGAATATTTGCACCAGAGATAGAAAAACAGAGTTTCAGTGAGAACTGTCATTGGTTGGAGAAGCCTTGGAAAAGCACTTGTGCCAAAATATGCAACCTTGCAGTACTTTGTAAGGCCTAGAGATATGATTATGCACAAAATAGCTAGTCTGGGAAAGTGTGAAACATTTCTCTCATAGCATCTCCACACCATAAAGTAATAACAAGGTTGCCAAAGGAACACAAGGTACTCATTATTTGATTCCTAGGGAGGAGAGTGATGTAGGACTGTTTCATCAACAAGCTGAGGGTTGCGTAAGGGGGATGAAAGGGTGGTGGGAAAAATCAACAGTGAAAGACTAAAAATTGTTCACCCTTGTGAGGGAAGACAATTGTTCGTGTGGGGCAGGATTTTGTGGGTCAGGGGTTGCACCCGAGGGGCCTTCTGTGACAACCGTCATGCCACCCACTGTCCCACTCCTTTCAATTCTACCGGCACACGTGGAAACATCGGTGTCAGCCGCCGACCTAGAAAGCACTGTACTATCCCATGAGTTCACAGCACTCGTCGAAATGACACTGGCATCCTTTGCGACCTCTGCCAATTCTCCACAGCCACCACTGCTGTCCCATCTTGAATCACTTACTCGTAACAGAGAGGAAGCCACCGTTGACTGAAGCCGAGGGACGGAACCGTCCATTATCGCACCACTGATGTCCTGAATGTGGTGGCCATCTGGCTCTTCACTCCCTTCGTCGGCGCACGGTACCCCTCGGTCCGATCCCATGCACGGCACCATTCTCAATCCAGCCAGTAGGCCACCACTCCCAGTAGATCCACATGACCCCACTCCTGATTGACCCTTGGGAGATGTCGAGAACTCGCACAGCTGGTGGCTGCGGGAGGGGCAGGTGGAAGGGGCGACGGCCACCTCGGGTGGGGGCACCCGCTGCGTATCACTCGGCGCAGGAGCCTGGGCCCTTGCTGCCGCTGCTGGGAGCGTAGGAGGGGGCGCCGTCGTGGGAACGAGGATCACGGGGGGGCCGAGTGTGGGGGAGGGCAGAGGGGACACGCAGATGCGGGAATGCGTGCTTGCAAGAGGGCCACGGGGGTGTGGGGTCGGCTGGTGGTACTGTCGAGGGGGTGACTGGGGATGCATCTGCAGCGTGGGTGCAACTGAATGGGTCTGCCCAAGCCGGTTACTGCTCAGCTGGGGTGGCGGAGCTGCAAGGAGAACTTCATGAGCCAGAAAAACATGGTAGGTGTTATAGTACATGTTATTCTAATAAAGTAACTTGCGGGGCAATCTTATTCTATATGGTCCTAAGTTGTGGGATTGTTCACAACAATGCCCTAAGATGCAAAATGGATTTAATGCAAAAAAATTGGATAAAAAAAGTATGCTTTCCTAGCATACATCCACTAACTTGTAATCTTTGTAAAGAAGCATCTGTACATGTTTAAGACTGACATGAGCTTGCATAAACATAATACACAAACAGTAACCAATCTAAATGTTCCATGTGGTAGAATTAGAAACTATTAAGATGGCCTGTTTGTAATGGGTCTGAGACTGTATTAAAAATTAACTGATAATGTTAAAATAATTAATAAATTCTGTTCTTTTAAGAAAGTTGTTTATGATACGCTTTTATTGGAGTGTATCTATGATAATAAACAAGATATGAGATAGCGATGAACAACCTGTATTCAATTGTATGTGACATCCAATACAATTTTGTATTGTCTACAGGATGAAATAAACTATTATTATCATTGTATATTCCTCTTGGGATTTCTACCAGGTGATGCTCTCCATGTTAACTTCCAATGTTTCAACATTCTACTTTCATGTAATCATCAAACAGCATCGAACTTTGAAAGTTCGGAAATTTAAGTGTAGAATATAACCCAGTGGACATCCTGAGAGGAATTCACAATATTTTTAGATAACTAAAAGATTGTGAGAAACTCCAGTTCACTGTCCAATGAAACATACACAAGGGCAAGCTTTATCAGACAAAGGAAAGATGAACCTATGAGGTATCTATTATTTCAACAAATCTTGCTGATAAATTAAGATGCTTGCAATTGTAATGCCACTATAATTTTATGGACTCACATTAATAACAACCAATTACTGTATGATAATGCACCAAATCAAGAGTTAATGGTGCTATTTACTATTGAATGGTGCATTAGCTAGGTGTACTGTGTACACCAAGATGATTAACCAAATTTTACAATTTTATCTGATTCATGTACCTCATTATATTAATCTGACAATTTTAAACTTACCACAATTATTCCCTTGCACCAAATTTTTCTTTTCTAAAGTTTAGAGTATTCATATTAGTCTTTACAGTGAGTCTTTGGTCCAGCTAAATCATTTGCATGATTGTTTAAACTAAAATAAATGAGAAGACAATATGCTGCTCATCGGAGTGCATGCTGCAACCAACCTACTAGGGCATATATAATTTGTGCCTCTTTCAAAGTTTTTACCGATTATTTTTACTACTTACTGATTATTCTCACCTTTAACATTTTCTTTTACAGTGATCCTCTTTTGTTTATATTTATTCTCATTAGAAAGAAGTATAATAACCTATATAATAACCCTTAAGTGAGGCCATATTGGTTTGAAGGAAGTCTTTACTGGTTGGGTGGCTCATTTTCTACAATATTTGGTAACAAGTGTGTATTGCTGCTATTTCTGAACTTCCTCTGAACAATAGTATTCATTATTTGGTACTCTTCAGCCCTCTGATCTATGCTTAAAATTCACAGCAATTTCATGACAATTTAAATGCAAATAGTCTCTGAGAACCACTTTGCAATGTGGTTCTCAGAGATCTCAATGTGGTAATCTTGATAATTGCCAGTGAGGCTGATTCTGACTCATATCAGCAAGAAAATTATCTCCATGGAAATGTAAGAAAATATTTTAACAAAGCACATCTAAATTTTTACATTTATTTAGATTCTGTGTTCTTTTAATATCATGTGTCAGTTGAAATATCAAGCTATCAAAAATTTGTCTTCTTCTAGAAGTTTATAAAATTAGATGCTACTGCTACAAAGATATTGCCTTTAGCCCAGGGAGAACACATTTAATATAAACTGAGCTATTGTAGGAAGAAGATGTATGCTCAGAAGATACAGACTGCCCTGAGAGAAAACGTAGTTCTTCAATATATATCTTCTTATCACTGAGGAATCCAGTCAAAGAAAGTCTCTTAACTAAATGATAAATTAGAAAGGCAGTTGAATTTTTATTAAGATGTATGAGGGATTCCAGGATTAGCATGACTATTTTTAATTAATCTTTCAAGCTAAATGATTCCAATTTAAGGAAATTTTTGCTTTACAGTTTGTTTTATCTCAGATATCTTTTTTGAGATTTAAAAAATTGCTTATTTGGTAATGCAAAATTCTTTGTTCATTACTACTGTTGTATATTATAATGTCTATACTGGATTGTTTAGCATATTAATTGATATTAACCATACCACATAAGCAGGAATGAAAAGTTTGGGAGAATTTAGGAAGTAATTTATATTTTCCTCAGAAATACCATATTAACTCATGTAATTTTCCCCTCCCCACCATAGATTTTAAAGGAAACATTTTAAAAATTAAGTTGTTCTCAGATAATTCTACCTACATCCCCTTTAGGATTACGAAATCTCACGCTGATAAAAATGTCCTTATCCATTTACTATCAAATATGACATGGTTCTTAAAAATAAGAAGTATAAGAATCCTTGTCTTGAAATTCCTGTTGCACATTCACTGGGTACAGCTAAGATATGGTGGCATTAAGAGGGTTAGATTTATTTCAAATTAGAAGATAAAGACATGAAAGGTTATTATGATGCATTTGGTATTAAAATGTCAGAAAAATGACAACAAATTGGAAATGTTGATGAAAAGTGAGAATATTTGCTAATGACACTAAAAGAAAGTTGAGAAACAAAAATTACTTTGAAGATGCCCTAACAGGGCATGATTTTCCAACAAATACACAAATAAGCATCATAGATTCTACAATAAAAGAGAACGCTGTTATCATGGTTGTTTTGTTTTAACAACTTACTCTCCTGCACAAGAGAATAAATACAAATTGTTCCAAATATTGGTAGAAAAATTTCAGTTTCTTAAATATTAAAGTAAATTTGCTTTCGAAGAGGTAAAATTTTTAAAAATCATGCTAATAGTTCAGAAAGGTTTTTTTTGCACCTATGACCTCTTATGGTCAACAACAAAGTCAATGACAACGGTTCCAAGCAGCAAGTCTGATAATACAACCATTAAAATTCATAGGGCATATATTTTTATATAAATCAGAGAAATGAAGTGATACTAGGTCAAAATTACACTAGAATTGTAAAAAGTCATATGAGTCAATGCTATACTGGAGGGTTGGTCAACAAAGTTCAGTAACTTTTATTCACAAGTTCAAGTCTTGTGACTCAACCCTATATGAAATGGAAATTACTGCAACAATACCTTAGTGCCAAATTGCTAAGGGTTGACTTTTTAGAAACAAATGTAATAGATAATTTTTGTATAACTAATACGAGAAAGTTATCAGGTTTACCCATACCCTACATATCTGTTTCATAATCATCATGAAGATTTTGATTCTAACCAGAAAGGTTTCCACAAGTCACTTTTAATTCAATCACCCTTAATATACACCACCATTTACCCACATGAAATGACATCCAAATTAATGACCATAAACTTCCTAAACGAAGAAATTTGTCAATATGACGTCCTTATTCCTAATTACTCCAGGAACTAATGGTCGTTATGAGAAAACAATCATGCCATTCAAGACATAAACATTTGTTTTTATATTATGTATTCCATTTTACAATTACTGATATTCCTCCATTAGAAAACTTCAAAAAGCACTCACACATACGGACGGGCGATGAGATGGCAACAGTGGCGCACGATGGTGCCGTTGGTGGAAGCGGTACACTGATGGGCGGAGGCTGTGGTGGAGGTGGCGGGACTTGGGGCTGACAGTGGTACGCCAAGGCACCCATCTTGTGTCCTCCCCCCCCGCCCCCCGTGGCGTGGGCCGCCTTGGCAGCACCCGAGGTGATGGGATGCCCTGCAGACCTCCCTGGCACGGCCGTCGTTGTCGAGGACGACGACACCTTGTGGCACTGGTGTTGCTGCTGCGGCTGGTGGTGGTGGTGGTGATGGTGATGGGTCGACGACCCCCTCACTCCCTTGCCGCCGCTGGAGGAACTCCGGTGGCTCCGCTCCGAAGACGCCGCAGAATCCTTCTTGGCCAGCGCCGCCGCGACGGCCGCGGAAATCGAGGACCCCGTCTTCTCGCACGCCGGGTTGTTGGACGTGCTCAGGCTGTGGCAGCGCACGAAGCCGCCCACGTAACTCCCCATGGACGCCGTGGTGCCACTCCAGTCGCCGCACCCGCTGTTGGCACCCATGCCCCCGAGGATGCCCGACGCCGAGTTGGATCGATAGGGCGGCGGGGACTCGCCGTCGAAGATGGTTCGGTTCGGTGGGGCCCGGACGCACTTCTGGTAGATTTCGCTCTCCTTTTCGAAAAAAAGAGGAAGGAAACATGTTGAGGTTGGGGTCAGTCGATTTCCTTTTCGAGTCCATCGGGCCGAGAACGGTACGGTAATCGACGAGCCTCCATCAAAACGACTGTAAAACAGTGGCAGTACTTTAATTTACGGAACGTTCTTTGTTGAGGCTTTCGCGGTATGTATGGTTTGAAGATATATTTCTTCCGGGGTTCCTTCCGCGTCTGTCCATGTTGAGGAGATAACATGTTTCGCCAACGATGCAGCTAGCGACTTCATCTCCGAAGCGACTAGCTGCAACCTAAAGACGTTAGCTGCGATGCTAGCGAAACTTGTCCCCACAACATGAACAGACGCGGAAGGAACCCCAGAAGAAATATAATTTCAATTTGTGGAGTGACTCGACGGTTGTCATTAATTTGAACCTCTTAGAATCATAGAAAAAAAACCTATTGAACAAACACAAAACCCACACCCTAGGCAGAACTCCAACCCTCGACCCTTGGGTTACGAATGTAAAATGTTCTCGGGTGATTCAATGGCAAGAACTGCGACAGGTTGCCACTTTTCCATTACATTTATTAAAAATTGTAAGTCGTAGTCCTAAGCCACCAATCCAATGAGGTGAAAATAGGAGAAAGGTTCTATAAACCCGATTTATCAGGTCCCCAAGTGGCTCTCTATACCTAATGAGACGCTCCAAGGACTTAGCAACAGTAAAAAAATGTGATTCATAGCCATTCGAACATTTTATAAGTCTCCTAATTTGGAACATAATAGACAAAAGTAAAATTAAATAAACTCAGTTAAACTTAATGAATTAAATAAAAAAATAATCGTGAATTATTCCAACAATTAGTTTGGCAAAAACGATTTCAGAAAAGGAATAACGTACTCCGTATTTTTCCACTTGATTTTTAATTTGGTACAACTAGTTTCAACGCTACGGTACCTGATGATGACACCGTAGCGTT
>WURS02000018.1:4082029-4095375 GCA_011762765.2 Rhinocypha anisoptera
AGGGCTAGGGGGGGAAAAGAGCGGGGGGAAGAGGCGGGAACGGGGGGGGGGGAGGGGGGGGAGGGGGGGGGGGGGGGGGGGGACAAAAAGACGACGCGGAAGGGCACGTGAGAACTCTCAAGTGAAATTATAAGATCGAAACGCGATGAGGAAAGAACAACAGAACCACACCTCAGAGAAGCACTGGAATTAAAAATGCTCGACGGATGAAGATAAGGCCAGAATTAAAATTCCGCCTCCATCAGGATAATATATTCTACGCGTGTTTCTTTTGCTTATAAAAAATGATGAACGAACCAATTAAATTTAAATTAACAACTATTTTTTTTAAAAAAGTCTCATTATATTATTATCATTATAACTTGCGGAAGAAAATGGCAATAAATTTAGTTTCGCAAACCCTCAGCAAACGATGATATCGCAAGGAAATGACGAAAGGTTCAAAATTATCTTTGGCGTCACTGCACCTTTCTGTCTAAATAACTCCTACAGCCATCCATTTCTCTTTTCGGCAGACTAAATCCCTACAGCTAGTTTCCTACACTTATTATTGCACGCATTATTCGGATAAATGAAACAAACAGCAATGCTGCTCCTCTTGCAACTGTAGAATTACCATCCTAGGAAGTACCCATACCCTTAAACTATTTCAATGAAATTTACCCTTCCATTATAGTCTTGAAAGATGTATTCTTCCAACCAAATTTTTAATAATACTGCGTTTTGGATGCATTTGGGGAGAAATTCACTCGTTTTAAAGATTAAAATGTACACATTTAACTACTAGGTAAAAATTATTTCCAACAATCTTTCAAGTTATCATCAATCATCGCCTTGTCAATCGAGTAATATGGTGATGTACAATCTAGGAAATAGGTTAAAAGTGGAAATTGCAATTTTTTTAACCTATTTCTTAGATCATGGATCGTTTCCACCACATCTCACCTGACTCTATAACGTTTATGGTGATGTACACTTGGCGTTGATGAAGTAGAATATTCTTCATTACGAATCTCACTATAATTTTGTATTTAAAAAAACCCACAATTGATACTAATTCAATTAAAAGTATTATTCATAAATACGAAGTTTTCTCGGGTTTTCCATCGGGTCAGGGGTTTCATTTCGGCCGAAGTTTCGGCCCTCTAGTCGAAACTTCAGTCAACATGGAGCTCCTAACAAACGTTGGAAAACACGAGAAAACTTCGTAAACATCATTTACCGGGAAAGCACCAGATCTTACTTTTTCTCGATAAATATCACACCATATACCTAAGACTAACGGATATATTGGATAATCAGAATGAATAAAAAATATATTTTAAAGATATATCCTGCGGAAATTTTCGACGCTATGTAAAAGTCGTAAAACTATTGGTATTTCAATTAAATTTTTGAACTTCTAAAAAAGAAAACCGATACTATAATAAAACGAGTTCCATTGCTATGATACTTCCCGTGGGTTAATCACTCCATATCCATAATGCCCACCCACCCTGGTTTTAGTTCCAAATTTCTTAACATTATCAGTATCAATCTTTTAAGTCTAATAGCACATGAAAAATTCTAGCTGGAAAAATGATGTCGCTTCTCCTTAAATGGGTCGCTGAAGGGTGGAAAAATGTTTTTAAACGAGTAATTCTCAAGCGATTCTTTCAGGTCTGAATATCTGTGATTTAAAATATCGGACCTTATCAACATTTGAATGGGGTTCCATAATGTTATAGTATTCACTGTCGTGTGCTCTGCCAAAGTAGATATCTGTTTAATTTGTACCATGATTCCCACATCAATCAGGAACACTGTAATAATCATATTTTTACTCAAAAACTTCTTTAACTTTTCATGTCTTTAGTTACTGAGTGACTCCATATTGATTAATTGCTTTAGTCATTGTTTAGTCATTACGTAAGCCTCTCGGCTTTGTACGACGCCCATAGCGACCTATCCCATGAAAATTATTTTCCGGGTCTAAAATTATATAATGATTCGAGTCATGAAATGCTGCAATTAAATATATGAATTCACATAGAACGCGGTTTTTTTATCATGCTGTATTTCTTATTACACATTAAATCATTCATCAAAATTAATCTTGTCCAAATTCACTAACTTTTGCCAAGAGAAGATATTTAAAGTCGCGCGTATAACTAACACGTTTAAGATTCGTAGAAAGAAAGTAGTTTTATTGAAACTACAATTCTTATTTTCAATTTTGACACCACGATGCCGATCGGATCTTAGTTGCACCTGACGCTTATTCGCTCATTCCTGAATGATTCGAGTAAAACGAAACTAAGAGGGTGACAGTATGAGGTGTGTGTAATCCCAGGGGGGCTCTTTCGTCGGCATCAACGTCAAATCTCTTCATTCCCATCAACATTGTCTTAGTGTTTCTCATAAGCAGCGTATCCGTACATGGACCCTCTAACCGAAGCAAACAAGCGTATAGCCAGTTTCAAGCTTCAAGGACCGATTAAAAATCGGTACCAATTGGCTGAAAATAAATTCAAATGAGGAGATATTTCTTTTGTATGACCTAGCGTCCATGAACAACATCCACCTATAAAGGGTTGGCGATACCTCACAGTTGTATTCCGCGCCATGTATCATCCTTAACCCATTTTCCAAGAGGCAATGAGGCTTTTTTTATCTTAAAGCAAACCCCGTGAACGCTTTTCCTGAGACTGAAAACACATTTATGGCAACAATAATGTACAAAATAACGGCAGGCTCATCGCATTGACAAAAATAGTTGGCATGAATAGAAATGTTTGGGAAGACATCCAATGACACAATTGACAATCAACTCCCGGCAAAATTACATTTCCTTCAGATTTTTACTCTAGTGTTACATTTTTTGTTATAAACATGCATACACATAAAAACAAGATGAAAGATTTAAAAGAAATCACTGCAATTCCACATCAAAATTTTATTTCGACGCGACTAGGTTTCGCCGTATAACAGCATCTTCACCTAAAGATGCTGTCATAAGGCGATAAAAATAAGTGAAGAATCACGAATCAGCATCGGAAATTGTATTTAAAATGAACTTTGAAAAAGTTTCAAAAAGAAAATAATTGTACTTTCGCAATGATTTGGAACTCTGTCCTAACCACTGGAATAACGTGACCCGATGAAAATACTAGGAATTTATTTCATTCCTTTCCACTTGACATCCTAATTCATTCTAATTCCTATTTTTATCGAGAATCCGGGCGTATGGGGAATAAAGCCGATCTTTATTTTATTTCTAGATTGACTTAGAAATGTTCACTTCGATTCACATGACCCGAATTACACAACCTCTCCTCGTGAGACAATTATAAAAATGTGCACGCCTCTCATCACGGCCGTGCCTAACTTGCTCTCTTGCGTCCTGAAGACAATCTTTTCGTTTTTCAGTGATCATTTTGGTTCTAAACGGTATGTAGTAACCGAAAGGTTTCTTTTCTTGGGTTTCCTTCCAGGGGAACATTCGGACAATTGAGTTGTCGGACGGACGCACTCAATCGGACGGAGCACGTGTCCGTCGCGCCCTTCGGATTACATGGTGTCGCCATTGCTTTATCTCTTCGGAGAAGTCGGCGTGTCCCAGAAACGAAAGGGAACTGAGAACAGGAAAAGTCAAACTCCAATACTCTCCCCCAGAGAAGTGAGAAAAACGCGTGAGAAACCGTGAGTGGTCGAACGTGAAGATTTCAAAATAAAAACAAACACAATCATTATGAAGCAATTCCAGTACAAATATATCTCAGCGTAATGGAATGTAAGCGATTAAATGTCAGCGAAACCAAAATAATCTCGAAATGTTTATCAGACAACTGAGGCTTAAATGGGTCGCGGATAATAAAATAAAATGTCCCAAATAAGGGAAATTAGTAGGGTTCATAGTAAATAATTGAATGAAATTTAAAACGTTTTAACACTGGCAAACGAGTTATCGCAAAGAAGATATATATGCTGGGTAGAGATGTAAAATGAGTTTCTTGCAGAAGGTTGCAGTAAAAGGTTCTAAAAAAAAACTCCTACACTGAGGAATAAATATGATGTTAATATTACCGAAACAGTTAATATTACCTTAACATCTTCATCTGTTAAGCAATGACTGAGAATTTTAATTATTTTATACGCACTCTACATTCCGCTCTTTTACATTTTCAAAAATCTTAATTTTTTATTATGACTCAGAAAACTTGATCCATTTCACTAATTTATCCCCAAAACTGAAAATATTCGTTTCGGCAACTGAACCTCATTCTGAATCTCTGCATTCGCTCTCTCGAGGTAACATTAATGCAGCTGAGGTCTGATGGTATTGTTCATTCGAACGTTTTTTCCCCGACAGTCGACTGCAAAGCGAACTAGTGTCGCCGGGTGGTATCACCAACGCGGCGATGTAAATAGAACAACGTACTGCTCCAAAGTGAACTGCCATGAACCCTGAATCATTCTGACTCGGTTCTAGACCAGATTTTACAAACGAATTGGCGCAAACCCACACCTACCCACCTCCTTAGATATTGAGGACGCTTTAAGGAAGTTATTTCTCCTCTCCAATGCACTGTTCGTATTATACTTTCTACACTGAGCCAAGGTCTTGTTTTTTGGCACATGAAAGACACTACGCACTTAAAGAATTATTTCACTAGAATTTTACTTACATATTTTTCAATATTGGAATGGACTTTTATCTTTAAAAAAGATAATTTAAAAATGTAGAATCTTTGTAATAAATATTACGCGATAAGAAATTGGTGCATGAGGTCATAGTAACTTGTCCAATCGCCTTATTTTTTACAAAATTTAGCAGTCCCGTAGAAAAGAATAATTTTATACCACGTAGGCCTGGTTTGTGTAAACAAATAACCTCCGGCCGGAGGCCGTACAAAATACCAACAGGGTAAAGTTTAAGAAAATGTGAGTACTATTTTTCTGGTCAATCAATATAAAACTACAATTAATTAAAACAACACATTTTACTATTCAGCATAACATATCGCATGGCAAGAATATTTTCTCCTAATTGCAGAAGTTATCTTATGATTGATAAATATATTATTATGTCACCGAAGAGTGAATGAAAAGAAAATATGGATGAAAGAAAGATTAATAGTAAGCGAAAACGTATGAAGAAAAAAGAGGATACCTTATAAACCTCATCAATTTAGCTGGAGACGACACAGAAAGAAAAGAGGACGGGAAGAATCTCAAGAAAACACGTCGAATCGAAATGCCTTAGTCAGGCAGTGGAAAGGTAATACCTACGAAAGAAGTTGTAAAATGGTCAGACGATAGAATAATTGAGAAAAGAGCTACACAAAAACTTCACAATATGATTAAATATTTATGGCGATAATGAAGTGAATTCAAGTAACTCTCACTTTTTTCACGATGTTTTTTTAAGTCTGGTTTAGCTATTAGACTCTCTTCGGGGCCGGGGGGAGGGGGGGGGGCGAAGGGGGTGCAAGGGTGGGAATGGAAGGGGGAGGAGGAAGTTTAGGCTCAGAAAAGAGTCTCCAAAAACATGTTTCAACTCCCACATGCATGCATAGATTTACGACGATTGAAAAACTATCACGGTATTTTTACTAAAAGGTTTTCAAACCTTCCAATAAATATTTTTATTCGAAAAATGCAAACAAATCGAAATATGAACTGGGAAACATCTCCATCAACTTCATCTGTTTGTGTCGACGTTTTCGTTAACTTTTTTTTGGATGATACTTTTAATGGAGTATATCGGGAAAGAATTGCGAAATCCTCTCAGTACCCAAAGTCGGAATAGTAAAAAAAAAAAACAGTACCCAAAGCATCTGAGCGAAATAATTTTAACCAGGGGGGGTAGCGCGCTCGCCGGCTAACCCAAAGGTCGCTCGCTGGTTCGAGTCTCCCCTAGAGCCTGGGTGTGGTTCTGACGTAGGTTTCCGCGGTGTTCTATCCTGTGGTGCTGAGGGGCTTCCTTGTTCCCCCCGCGTTTCTGGCCTTTAGCAGAGGGCAGTTTCGTCTTCGTACCAGAGAACATCATCAGGTCGAAGTTCACCATCACTTCAACCCGATGATGTACTCTGAAACCAGGATGAAACTTTCAACTAAAGACTAGAAACTCGGTGGAACAAAGGAAGTCCCTCGGCACCACATGATGGGTGTCGTGGCGTTCTATGATATGAAGATGTCGAGAGCAGTCTACGCACCCTCTAAACAGAAATATGGACTACTGCCACAATTTTTCGCATTTTCGATGGTGATGCTAAATACATAATATCAAAAATTCCTCTAAACCAGTATCTGTGTAAAATGAGGGCTATTCTTGTTTGTGCAGGAATGTATGCCACCTATGCTATTCGTTTACTTACCAAGTTTTATGTGACAATTAGAGGAAGGAGTGGTGATACAAAGCAGCCTCCAATCACACCTTTAATCAAAAACGTCTTCAAGGGATCCAGTTTAGATCAAACCGTGGGACTGTGTTCTGAACCTGAAATGCACCCTATGTAATCCTATGAAGGAACTGAAATTCTCCAACCCTCAGATGGTATAACGTCTACGTAACATCCTGCAAGTCGCCGCAATGGCGTGTGGCAGGTAATGAGTAAACTATCACCAGGCATGCATTCTCACATGTATACATTAAATATAATTCCCATGGAAAGTAACCACTTACGTGCAAAAATTTCAAAGACAAAATAAAATACATATCATGCGGGAACAAAACCAATTAACGTCTAATAAAAAAACATTCAAGATAATGTCCATATATACCCTAGCTATTATAAACTCTACAGTTTCAGGCTTCACTTCGTGGAAGAATATAGAATCCATATTAAAAGAACTTTGTACTTTTCCACAGACTTACTGTGGAAAGGTACAAAGTTCTTTTCATATGGATCCTAGCTATTATCTCGGAGTCTGTGATCATATTTATTTTGATGTCTAATCGTGGATGGAAAAAATGACATTTCCGTCATGACATCTATCAGTCTATCTCTCTGATTTGATATACGTGATTTGATCTACCGTAGTATGTCGAGGTAATATATCTTTGACTTCTTCGCTGACATGATCTTCCTGCAATCTGAATATTAAGTTTAACCCGTACTTCAACCTACGCTAAGCAAGTTGTTCCCAACCTGATTTCTCCAATAAGCTTGTTACATCACTCGGAAACTAATTCACGAACCTCCCCCAGACCTTCTCCTTAATTCGATCCATCGGAATGTTCGAGGGATTCTCTCCGTGGAGAAGTGTGACGACGCACGACGGTCTTTACGGGCGACGGCGCGCGTGCGGAGAGAGGGGCCCTCGCGTCGCACGCCCCTGAGAGACACGTCCCCTTTCCGCTGCCTCATCTAAATTCCCACTCCACCTCCCTCTTTACAGGTATTGGCCACTTCGGCGAAGAACATGCTCCTCCTGGCCTACGGCATGACCCTTGGCTTCCCGACCATCGTCATCCCTTCCTTGCAAGATCCCAACGCTTTGGTGAGGATGACCCAGGAGCAAATATCATGGTTCAGTGAGTTTCGAATATTTTGTGGATTTTTTTGCAAGGAAATCGTTAACATATTTTTGCAAGTAATGACAAGAAATATGTAGCACTTTTCCACAGTTTTACACTGTGGAAAAGTGCCGCATCTCTCTTTTCATTATGTTCTCCTTCCACTACGTAAAGCCAGAATCGGTAATACTTATTTTTGCAAGCCTTACGATGGGGTAAACAGCGTTTAATATTATGATAATGTCCAGCATAATGTAACTGTTTATTTAACAGCTCTGTCTAAGTTAATAGAGTGGATTCGGGCGTGATATTTTGGTACTTTGACATTAAGATAAAATAACCGAAATAAAATGACACTTTTCCACTAAAAATTTCTTTTAAGGAACGACCTGATTTCAATGTACTCCGTTATCGTCAGGTACAAATACATAAAAGACAAATGTGCCAGCCGATATACACATTCTCGGTGGGGGAGGGTGGGGTGAGTGTTAGTTGCTATTGGTGGGTGGGGGTGGAGGAGGGCTAAGGGTAATGGGAGTGGGGTAGAATGGGCTACTAAGGTGATAGGCACAGCCCAATCAAGGCAAATACAAGGCATACCAAATAGTCTTGTTTAATATCCTAGGTTCCTTTTCACATACAGGATCATTTTGGCGAGGTTGGCCCTAAGCCGACGCCAAACCTTTTTGTGGAAATCCCGGTGTCCAAAGGAGGGGAAAGTTGGCGGGAGGAGGCACTAGGGCAGTGAGGGCGGACCTATGACACGCGTGTCAGAGGTGACACGCGAACTCATTTTGGGTGACACGCATTGACAGAGACAAAAATTATTTTTTCCTAAATGTTCATTGTTCTTCTGTTTTTGTTCACTTTATACATATTTTGGTTGATTTTTCTTTGTTCAATGGCATTTAAATATTTATATAAATATAAATAGTTTTACTATGGTTGAAAATATCAAACAATTAGGAGTATTTCTATATGTGACACGGCGCCAGAGTTAAGTTGGTGTTTTTCCAAATTTTGACACGCCGAGCCCAAAAGGTTCGCCATCACTGCACGAGGGGAACGGCATGTCGAGCAGGAGTTGAATTCCACTTCATTTAAAAGGGGGAAGGGAATTCCTTTTTTGACCCGTTGTAATTTTTCGATCTCCAGTGCGTCCAACTTTTTTCCTTTCCGTTGCCCATGCAAAACGTCAAAATTAAAGTCGCACTTATGATTGGAATCAACATTGGGTCATAGTGAACGATAAATCCCATAATTCCGTTCCCCTTTTATGTTCTTAACTACTGGTTGCTTCCTGTTTGACCTATGCAAGTTGTGTCGCACTCACTTTATTTCATACACTGATAACTATTCTACCTTATATCCGACTTCATTTAGAATTTCAAATCGCTCTTATTTAGCTTATTCTGAAGTTAAAGTTAAGCCACGAAGACCCTCATCAATTGCCCTATGCCTATAAGTCTTTAAGTCGAGGTTTACACCGATGTTGCCTTCTAATACAATATACTTTGTCTCGCGGTATTCTCGGCCAACCGGTAATATGACAATAACATACACGCATTGTATTTTCTTCGACGGCAATTTTACTGGACAATAACTTTACAGTAGGTTAAAAAGTAAGTACATAAGTTTTCTTTAATAAGATATGTAGCTCAAATTACACGGAATCCCACGTGGGGGACAGTAATTTCCAAAAACTATTATCTACCTGAAATTCGGTATTGAAGGGCCGGGATATCGCCACAGAGAGCATCCCTACTACAAATGATAGCCATGGAAATGGGAGGCAGTCCGTTCTTGAGGCTTTCTAACATTTCCCACGACTTTCTCCCACTGAGCACATCAGGGTGTATGTAATGTAACATCATAAAGCTCCGCCAAGATTTGACAAGACAAGGTATAACCCTCCTGTTTTAACTCATGAAACTAACCAGTTAAACCTGTGTTCTGAGAGTTTATATATATATAGCAACAGCCCTAGTTTCCACTTACTTCTACTTCTACATATTGCCCTGCAAGTGGTCGCAAGGGCGTGTGGCAGGGGGTGAGCCACACGCCCTGCCATTCACATGCATTCCCAAATGCAAATGTTAGGAGTCATGCATTACACACAGAAGGAACCATATTACACACAGAAGGAAGCCACTCGCATGCAAAACAAAATAGCAAATCACCATCCACAGCATGCGGGTCACTGCTAGACTGCTCAAAACCAACATGCATGAAAACAACTACAAATGCCGTCGCAAAATGCAAGGTCAAAGCAGGAACTCTCCCCCTTTGGATGGACTTCTAAATAATCAACGCATTGTCACGCATGAGTAACTCCCTTATCAAGGGGGACAATTAAGTGTTTGCGCGACCATAATGGGGCTGGGGGGGGGGAGGGGGAGAGTCGAGTCCTCCCTCTCCCGGGCGGATGGTTAGGGGACGGGGCGTAAGAAAGGGGGAGGGGGAGACAGGGAAGAGTTGAATGTTTGAATCTAGTCACGCAATGAGTGCTAATGACACTTACAATGCAGTTATAAGACAACGTATGCATGGCTGCTAGCCAATGAATCACTTAACTACTGTAATGCGTCTCAACGCCATACCCTGTCGTTAAACGTATAATGTATAATAATATTCGTAATAAAGATATAGATATATATCTTTATTACGAATATTAATTAATATATACATTCATAATCATAGGAACTATCATTCAGCGAAAATAAATAGTAAATTCATGAAAATTGGGAAAGAGATGGAAACATATTAGTAGAAGTATTTTTGTTTATAGGGTGATTCGACGGCTATGGTCATATTGTACCTCTTCAATTCATAGAAAAAAATACCATCTGGAAAAACATAACACCCATTCCCTGGGCGGGATTCGAACTCGCGACCTTTGAGTTAACCGGCGAGCACGCTATCCATCAGGCTAACCCGGTCGGCATATATATATATATATCTTCATGCAAACACACACACACATACGTATATCTTCCTCTCCGACTCGCTTCGATCTTCCAGGTAGCATCAACCTCATTACCGTCCCCCTGGGGTGCATCATTTCCGGAGCCTTGACAGACCGGTTGGGCAAGAAGCGAGCCATGATAGCGGTCAACATCCCGTTCCTGATCTCCTGGTCTCTATTCTACTGGTCCACCACCCCGAGCCACCTTTACGCGGCCATGGTCCTCTCGGGCCTGGCTGGGGGTCTTCTGGAGGCCCCCGTGCTCACCTACGTCGCCGAGATCAACGAGCCGCACCTTAGGGGCGTCCTCTCGGCCACGGCGTCCTCCTGCGTCATCCTGGGCATATTCCTCGAGTTCCTCTTCGGGACGCTCATAGGCGACGGGTGAGTGCGGCGGCGAAGGGGGAAGGAGGGGCGTCGTCCGCGGGAAGGCCACGAGGCGCCAACGGCCGACGTGACCTACCGAGCGTATGCGAACCGGTCATGCCTATGCGGTGATTTTCCGTGGTTAAAGTTGATTTTTTTTGGACACTATGAACAGCTGAGACTGGTCTACCGTGAATCCTTTCCCACCTTCACATACTTCTTATTCGCAGGACTCTCCTTTCATAGAGTCTCATTACTCGTTAAACTGGTAGTCTATTATCTAAACACCGTTGCAAATTTTCATTTGAAATTGTTTTACATTTGCCTGCGAATGTTTTCCCCTAAAAGTAGCGTTTTGTTCTAGGGATTTTTACGAAGATTTTTACGTACCAGTAATTTAGTGTAAAATTTTCTCCATGCACCTCAATCCAGAGAATAATTTTTTCACTAATAGCATCCAATTCCAAAAAATGGAGCGAACAACAAGATGATGCGTGGGTAGAAGCGATCGTAGCAGGCGTCACTTGGTGGAACGCTTCCATGGTGTTAATAGGTATAACAAATAAATCTCCCATTCCACAAAAAGGTTTTTGTTATACATATTATCATGGAGCGTGGATTTCGAATATTTCAAAATTTAACAAGGCGCCGAAACTTCTGCTTATTTTCAAAACAGATAATTGTTCACAAGAAAATGGCCATGGACATTTTTCCTGTTTGTGATAATATTAGTGGAAGATTAAAACGAAATTGACCGTCCCAATTGAGGATTTCATCATAAATTGAATCTGAATTAAGTCCGTATTGCAGCTGTCGTGCTGCAGCTAAACATTGATAATGGAGATGTAATCAACGAACGCTCGGGGCTCCATGCCAACGTGAAAATAACGCTTTTGGGTCAGATAATGGGATATGATGAAAATTAGATCCAGCGAGAGAACATGTGCTGTTTCCAATGTTTGTTCCACAATTATAAAATTAATTATATTCATCGAGACGGCTAAACATGGTGGCGTAACTAGGAATCATGGCACCCACGAAATATGTTTCTAAACTCTTTACTAGATTATGTATAACTTATAACAATAAGATGCATTTCAACTTATAATATACATTTAAGAGATAGGATAAGATTTATAACTAAAGGCGATGATAAAAATGTCCATATTTTCCCCACCACTCTTGTTACTTTTTATTTTCCCTATTACTCTCTATAATTTGGAATTCAACTCTAGGAAGCATAAATCCATGTTTGCTTGACGATTGCTTACCGATTTATAAAGCGACTGCTTTCGGCTAAAATATTTTTAATACGCGTTTGGTCCTTCCCAAAATTAATGTAACTGTGCTGTGTTAAAATGAATCGGGGAGAACTATATCTTATGAAACACAGTGACAATCGAAGAGGCAGCTCTTAGATATCTTCATTTTGCAAAATCGATTCGGTCGCGAATGTAAACCGGTGCACGTTTTTTAATTCCATCCAGCTGAACAAATACGGAATCAGATCGAGCGCCCAATATGTTTTCGTTTCCCATAGCACCTCAAACTCGTGCCTCCCGTTCTGTGCAAAGGATTTTTCTCTCGATGAAGTTGAAGACGTGTAAGACAGGCAGGAGGGTGTAATCAATTGCAGTGTAAACACACCATTGTTCTTTCACTTACATAATGTTTACTGCCAAGTATTGCGAATATTTCTCATAATGCTTATGATGTTGCTCTACGGCTTATATACTCCTGAATTTCCCAAGCACCGTAAGAGGGTAGAGAGACTTCCGAAAAAGAAACTGCATTTCGTCTGCGCCTAACATACGACTCATGCCTGAAGTCAAACGGAAATAATGAGAAAAAGCACCACATCAAGTGCAAAAGAGAAATGTTTGCTAATTTACTATTTTCCTTCATTATGATGAGTTACTAGTGCGAGGATTGGTTTTTATCGTCTCCACAATACGCACTGTTTTCTAATAATCTTTGACTTAATTTAAAATTCCACATAGCCATCCTCACAAAATGTTACCATGACCCAACTCCCCAGGTCTTCCATTAGATGAGTCCCCTTATCCTCGTATAATCTAAGGCAATCGTGAGTAGGAATTTGTCTGATTAGTCGGCCTTAAGAATTAAAATTTCCCACAATCACCGTACAATTTCTGCTGCATTATAAACATACAAACCACGTCCTTATCCGAAGTCCTCTAGGGGACAAATGAACGAACGGAAACGCCAAGGACAGGCGCCGTTTACCGCGATGTCGACGTGAGTAAAACGGAGTCTCTCATCGCCCTCCTTTCACCGCTTCCTCTCCCCGCAGGACAGTCGGTGGTCACGGTGAGGAGCCCGTGTCGCAGGCCCTCGAGGCGGTGACGGGGGCGCCCGCGACTCCCGCCGGTGCCGGGACCGAGGGGTGGAGGCTAGCCGCGGCCATCAGCGCCGCCCTACCCATGCTTGCCATGATCGCTCTCTTCTGCGTCCCGGAGTCTCCCCACTGGCTCATCTCAAAGGGCCGTATGG
>WURS02000018.1:4121938-4143502 GCA_011762765.2 Rhinocypha anisoptera
CCCCGCGCCCCTCCCCGTCCTCAAGCGCCAACCGCCCCCTCTTCGCCCCGCCGCGGAAGGCCGACTGGTCCACCCGGGCGGGGGCCTCGGGATCAGGTCTCTGCCGCCGACCGCCGCGGGATGTCGACTGCCGCGTGAATGCCTGATAGAAAGGGAATTTGTTCGCACCAATCGAACACCAAAAATTGTGCATTTTCACTCAGTGTTACAAGCCATTAGAAAGAGAACAACCTCATCATTCCTAGAAACTAACGCTTAATATATTGTGCGATTTAACATTTAACACGATAATGGTAAAGATTCACTAAACGTACGTCATGCTGAATATCTAACAATAAAATTATTATAAAGTGACGTGGTTTGTGGTTATTAAAGGTTTTTGATAATTATATCATACCATAAGTATTTAATATTTGGAATGATGACCAAAGTTCCGGTTCTCGAAATAAATAATCCTCAGCTACAGCTGTAGGCTGATACCTTTACGTTACAAGTATTTGCATATTATTTAACCGGCACATTTCCTCAAAAAAATGATAGAATTACATAATCATTTTCTCCCTGCATAACTGCATATCCTACATCGCATTCGTCTTTTTAATTAGAAATGGGATATATATATATGACGATGTCAAATTATTTTTTTTAAATCGAGACTCCTAATGACTCCTGAAAATCAATTTCTTGTGTGTCCATATCCACCATTTCCAGAAAAAATGCTTGAAACATAATGTTTGTGAAACTATTAATAAATATATTTGGTTTTCCTCTGTTTCTTTCATTCGAATAAATCATGAACTAATCCATAATCGATTTATAATCGTCGTATATTGTAACAGTTTAGGTTGGTGTCTCAACAACTGCCAAATAATTTCAGTATAGTAAATCATCGATATGCTATGGAATCAAAGTTTTTTTTTAATTCTTAAGATAAATGACACACTTTGTTTTTCCACAATTTTTATTTTTCACTATTTTTCACCAGGTGTACTGATGATGACTTGACTGTCGAAACCTAGGTAGTGAAAAATAAAAATTGTGGAAAAACCAAGTGTGTCATTTATCTTACGATGAATCGTTTCCACCAAGTAACGGCCGAAAACAACATCTTGTAAAATTTGTTTTGTAGAATCATAACAAGTATTTAAAACCAACATCGTTTTTATCATGAATTCCAGTAAGTGACTCAACAAATTTTATTCCATACCTGTAATGAATTAGACATTAACAACAATCTTTATTACGGTCAACCACAGTACCTTTGCAGGGCGCTAAAAATGTAACAAAAATTGTCCAAGAAGGACCAGTGGTCTTCCTTGACAACAGAGCTTGATAGCAAGTCTAAAATGTATACTTTAGTCATATTAACACTACTTCTTTGATCTCTTAAGTTCCAACTAACTTTTGGTTTGAACACCAGCATAGATTTATACATTTTTATATTATTCATTTTTTTTAAACAATTTATCACTATATACAGTAGACAGCTGTTATACAAGATATTCTCATAAGCCAGGACAAAGGATCGGGTGGCAGAAAAAAACTTCTCAACCTCATTACACAGTGCCACTAAATCTGTAAAGTAAAAGTATTGGATATAGGGTGAATCAACAGCTAAGGTTATTTAGCTCCTCATCCATCACAGACAAAACCCATTTGGAGAAAGCATAACACCCATTCACTAGGAGGGACTCAAACCTGTTTCCATTGGTTAAGTCAGCGAGCATACTACTTACCAAGTTAACCTGGTCAGTCACTGAGGGTCCATATGTGTACTTGTTCAGTAAAGGAAAAAAGACAAATAAGAGATCTCCAGAAAACTCACTTGATAGATTCCAAGACAGTTATTCTGTTCTCTGCTGCCTTCAAGCGTATCTGCTCTAGGTGAAGATCTTGATTTTCACGATCTATTTTCGCTTTGGCACGTAACTCAGCTTCCAATCTCTTCATCTCCATCTTTGAGCGCATCTCCATCTCATGCTCAATTGTTGCTGCAAAAATTTAATTGGTAAGGATTAGGCATCTACATTGGTCATTTCCATCCAACATAGAAATGCATACACATTTCATGTCTGTATGGTGAAGAAAACATATCCCATACACTTGAAGCTCTTCTCACTTTATTTGTTAATTGAATATAAATGGTTGCAACCCACCAAATCTCTACTTTTAGAATTTTCATCAACAAAAACAAGAAAACATTGCTTTAACTATTGCTGTTTTAAAAAGTTCCTTGGAGATTCTGAAATTGTTCAGATCTTTGTGGCTGCAGTCCATGGTTAATTTACCATTTTTATATCCAAGTACTACCAGAGCAACATTAAAACAAATGTACATATTTCACTTCATACAAAATAACTTATAGCTATGAGGATTCATGAAATATTTGCTCCTTTATTCTACATCATTTATGATCAAGTCTTTTCAATGTACTGCATGTATCCATATAGAGTAACCAAACAGTTCCATTGACTTTTGGGCAGCTGGAAAGACTTCTTGAGAACCACCATAATTACCTTTACGCATAGCTTCCTGTTTTGCCACAGATTCTTCTTGCTTCCTAAGATTATCCTCATTTACAATTCGTTGTTGCTGAAGCTGATCTTCATACCTACAACAATGAGATTATCTGAATTTAAGTAATGCATTAACATGTCCAGATCGTAAAAAATAATATCGAGATCTTATTATTTAGGAATAACAAATGTAACAAAAGAAGCACAATGTCGTGATATTAATGCACCTTTTCCGAGATAGTTGATCTTGGTACTGTGCTCTCATTTGATGTTGCTTAGTTTCCTCTTGCAAAGTTTTCCTCTTCTCCTCATGATCAACTCTCCTCTGGTCAAGTTTGAGCTGCTCCATGTGCGCTTCATATTCTTTAATTTTAGCTTGATATTCTTGTTGCCTGGTACCCTCTTGCAGCTTTGATAATTCCAAGGCTTCTTTGGCATGTGCTAATGGATTACATTGTTTCAATTAATACCAAGTCCTGACTAATATTTACCAGAAGTAAAAAAAGGGTCTGGTAATTACCTGACGACTCCAAGTCTTTCGCGGCCTTCGCTGCCCTTTCCAGGGCACTGGAATCAAACCGGTATGCTTCCATTTTACTTTTACCACTATTATCACCACTATCTCCACTCCCCCCAGCACCTGCCGGAGGCTGAGGAAATTGAAGAGCATCTGTGGGTATATTCTGATCTTTTCTTAATCCAAATAACCACGACATTTTTATAATTCCAAGGTAAAATTGATCCCTATACAGTCAACACGTGAGCTGCAGAAGGTGATGTAAGACCTATCAACGCCGGTTTAAATTTGCTAACAAAAGAGCCACCTGATAACCTCAGAAGATGAACAAACTTTTAGTTTCCAACTTTATTCAAATCCTTAACAAAACCATCACAGTCTATTTATTAAAATCTTCCTGAAATAAACTAAATCCCTAATGACTAACGATTTTCGTACCTAACAAGTGACAATCGTTAATAATTATTAACAATGAGAAACGAACAATGCGCATTTAGTCATCGAACAATGAAGCGTTTGATCCTTGGTATTCTCCTGGCAGCCTTAGGAATTTGAAATCATTGAGGAATGTGTGTATAAATCTTTCTTCAGAATTTTAACTCGTTTTAGAATAAAATAGCGAATGAATTTAAATCTCTAAGTGCCATGGTAATGGGTGAGTTCGTGATACGCATTTACCAGCATAATAATCATGATTAACTCAAAAGCAGTTTAAACTGAATTTTGTAATCATGTTCTATTAGTTTAACCGATAGTAAAATACTTTTTTTTATTTTGGGACCCTACGATGTCATTTTCTTCTGGTCGGTCTCTTATTACATAAGCATTCATTTCTCTTTATACGTTACTTCCTTCACATAATCAATCTCCATTTATTTTGTCATATCTTCACGAGCATTTTCCATTACCTACTCCGCTATTTTATAGTCTGGAATTTTTATCCTAATATATAGTATTTTTTCCACTCAATACTATTTTTGATGCATAGCCTAGATTCTTCCACCGTTTTTTTTATATAATCTTTCCTGAAAAGGATTTCGTTTTTTTATGTAACCAATTTAATCCCGTTGAATTTTTTCTGCTCAGAATGTTCTCAATCTTCTGGCACTGCAGTGGGCATGTATCTTATTTCTTTCGAGTGACTTCATTGGCATATATTCTTGAGTACCTTACCCAAGTATACTAGATCTGCCACTATTTCTGCTTTCTACCTACTACATACTAGCGCGAAAGTGTTATTTAAAATTCAAAGAAGGCCCTCATGGCTTATGTGAGCTATCAATGGCAGTATTTTACTATGTATGTATATATACCTTCTGTGGTAGAGATAAATATCTAGATTATACAATCCATTTTGAAGTCAAGCATTTTGCCTATGACATTTTCTTCCTAAATCCGGATGCAATATCTTGGATTAATGGAAATATGCCGATTTAAATATTATAGTATCAACCTCTCCTATCACAAACCCATGATAATATGTATAATTAAATTTATCCTCGCTTTAAGATATTTTTCCTGCACTTTCGAATGATAAGTCAATCCACCTTAAGCAAGTAATACAAACACATTTTTCCCACAGGATATGTGTGACTTTTCATACAAAAGTCTACGTAGATCTAGGTTTGCAAGGTACCTTAAAAACTATTAACTACTCTTTGTGGCATAAGCCATGTATATGAGGGTCATAATTGAAAAGTTTCTGAAATGACCATGTCATGTTCCATTTTTTTTGGATTTTGAAAAAATATTTTTCAATAGTTTAAATCATATAAAGTGTTATAATAATTGTATCAAATTGAAAGGAGACTATGTCAAGAAATAAAACTTGAGTTAGAGAAAAAAAAATTTCCAGGTAAGAAACTTCAAGTGACCCACATATCTAAACCAAAATGAAAACATATTACATATATTGTTTTTACAGCTGCACATCAATAAATGTGGTGAAACGTATTACTTGGCATTTATTACATGAAAATATTTCACTATTAAAATACAATAATTTATTTTATCGAGATCACCAAAAGAATGAAGAAAGAGTAATGAACTAGTCACTTGTGATCACGGAAGGTCCAATTCAAAATAAAACATTTTGCTATTCTCTTAATGTAGGATGGTGATCAATTAGGAGGTCGAGCACCATCCGAGTGGCTGTATTTAGGTAGGAAAAATTTGAATAATTACTCCCAAGACCTTTGAAATGGAATCTTAGTATTACAGTAAACACACAATAAGATGGCAAGTAATATGTATTATTATAATTGAGACATTAATGGAGAATGGTAGAGTTATGGACTCAGGGGTGTGAAAAGTTTGAAAGGTAGCAGTTTAGTTTTATCTCTTGGAGAGCTGCTGCAAGCCAATCTTCAGGTTGATAACTAGAACATACATAATGGACACTCATCTTTGGAAATTCTTGCTTGAGAGATGCTTTTGTGATCCTGATTTGCCTTACTAATTAAAGGTTTTCTTCCATGCCTTCATCTTGTGTTTCATGATAGGAAAAAATGAAGGACTTTCCTCTTAGATAAATAAATATTTCTCTGTCTGTCTCAAGGGAAAAAGGAGGGGAAAAATTCCTATAAAATTTAATGTCAAAGCTTTCATTAGCATCAATAATTCATCCATAAATATTTCAAAAATTATATATGAATAAATAAAATATAACATACATTTTTATTGGAATGTATACTTTTTCCTAAGCCCCATTCAAAACCCAGTTCGTTCTAAAGGCACATTCCACAATTTCTGTTACAAATAAGGTCACTTTTATCAAAAATTAATTTTCAAAATGCACTGTAAAGGAATGATTGTGTTCACCATAAGAGAGGGCAATTGTCACTCAGGAAAAATTCATAACTTTTATGCTTGATAGGTACTAGCAGAAACAGATCCTCCATGGCCAGTCCAGTTGGTGTGAACAAATTTACCAGGTGCAGAGAGCAGCTCATAAGTGTGGGCACCAAAATAATCCCTTTGGGCCTGAAAAATAATTATTCCATTAGTGAAGCTCTTGTATTCCAGGTTAATTATGAGTGACAACAAATGATTACTCCAATCTCAAATAATTTAAACACTGTCCTATAATATGCACTAATGTAGAATTAAAAAACATGCACATTGTCCAAAGTACAATGAAAAATGATAGACATCACATAATTTCATTGCATTATAACACATTTCCTGATCATTGCAAGAACTGATATAGTACATGCATGATTACAATGCAGCATAGTTGATATTAAGTGCTCTGCTATTGCTTTTACTTATACTGATGTCTTCACTTTTACCATTGGACTTACATCTGGTCTATCTATATTTCACTTCAATTTTTCATTTCATATTGTTATCAGAAAGAACCAAAGTGACCCTAACGTCCACGACTTACAAAAAAGGCCATTTATCATTCTCATTTCAAAAAGCTCAAAATAATTAGGAACAATTTTCCTTTCCAATAAATATACTGATATCCCTTTCATGAAAATCGCTTCATCAGTTTTGAGATACAAAGCCTCAAACTCAACATTATATACTTTTGCCATGGCTGTGCTTTTTGTTAAGTGTTAACTTCTAAGAATTAACAAGTCTCCTTTAACAAATTTCTCATAAATCAGACTCAAGAGCATGAAGTGGATCTCACTAAACAATTTTAATGATAAGGAAATAGCAATTTTACAATGTAAAAAATATACTTTATTTTGACTGGTTTGATGTCACTGCTTTATCATCAGGTCTGCAGTGCAGATCATGCAGTGAGGTCAAAATAAAGTAAATTTTTAACAGTAGAAAATTTCAATCTCCTTATATTTAAAATGCCCAAATGCCACCTTATCATGCCTGAAACTATGCAATTTACACTAAACAAATTAGGATAAATTGTATAAATATAGTACAAGAGTAAAATGTCTGAAACAAATGCCCAGAAATTAACATAGAGAGAATAAACACAAATTCCTAAGTGAATATGGTATGGTATGTATAGAGCAAATCTGGTTCAGATCAACATTTCCTGTTGCAATAATTTGACTTATTCCCTAAATTTAAACTGTTGGCTTATATATTAAGAAAGGGTACTAGTTTCTGATCCTTTTGAAGGAAGATCACAATTTTCAGAAAGACTAATACAGAGCATACCTGGATGAGATTAGCAGGCACCCTATCAGATCTATATCCATCATAAAAAGAAAGGGCAATGGAGAATGCAGGAATCGGAATGCCAATCTTTGCTGCCACAGCCACTACGGACCTCCATGACTCTTGACACCGATGAATGGCATCACGGAAAAAATCATCCAACAGTAAATTGGGGAGGTTTGGATTTTTATCAAATGCCAATTTTATGTTTCCAAGGAAGGCACTGAAAAAAGTACAAAAAATCAATACAGAGAAACACAGTATCGTCTAAAATTCCTACTAATTATATTCCAACCCAGACGGCAAGTAAGGTTGTCACAACCTTGCATTAAGACTGGGAGAACCTTGGTAACAGTACCAAGGCTGCCCTATTGTTGTGAAATATTGATATATATAGATTTGAGTCCATTCATATATTTTTTTATTTCCTTATCAAGGCATTCTAACTTACTGATTTATCTGGGCAAGGTGAATCTATTATACTCTTAGTGAATTGCTCATGTGCTAACAGGATTTATAATGATAATATTGTATTTTATTATTATTATTACAATGTAATATAACCGCAGGGCCCCCAGCAAACATCAGGTTTCATTGCCGTCATTAGAGCCGGGGACTCTTGTGGTTTTTCACAGTTTGGTGACCACTTCCGTACCCGCTGGATAAGTGGTCACCCTGCTTGCGGGTCATGCGCACGGAGGAGACGGATTATTATTATTATGCATTACAACCTTCCAAAAACCTTATCTCTGCAACATTATCACAACATTGGAAAATGTGCATTAGTGACCTTGTCACATTTTACCTTGAAAATACAGCCTTACTGCAACGTTATCATGCTGTAATTGCAACCTTTTCATAATGTTTCTGCAAGCTTAATGTGCTGTCTGGGAAGTAATAGCATCCTTGAAGGATACAATTGAAGCAATAGAGATTTTCTCCATAACTTTTTTTATGAGGGGTAGGTAGTGCAGTGGCTAGTGTGTTCATCAATTGAAAAGGGGACTTGGTTTCAAAATGAGTTATGTCTCTAGACACCTTTAGTTCTAAACCCAACCCTGGTGATTTTCTGGGCACCTCATCCTACTGAGAAACCATGGGAAGCACATGGAAAGCAGTTGCTCTATTACTTTGATCTGTGTATTTCTCCTACCATATGGCTTAGGTGTGCTCTTTCCCTCTTGAGAGCAGTCTACTTTGATCAATGTATTCTCCATTCACATATTTGCTGCAAATGTTAAGTGCAATTAGCAAAATTTACAGAAAATGGATAAGAAAAAGCAGAACTCATGTTTCTCTTTGGCATTTAGGGAACACACTAAAGTTCTAACTGTAATACAAGACTGGTCAATGACCACAAAACGAAAGCTAACAAGTACATTAATATATATGTATCTACAATAATTCATCCTCAAATTATCCTTAGAGCCTACATTATAATAGGGATGCTAATGGCTTGGAGAGTTTAAAAGGATGAGTATATACATATAAGTAAAACAAGAGTTGTTATATATGGGATGAAAAGCATCAATTTTTATGTCTTGCAACACGTTACCTTCTGATAATACAGCCACCTCTCCACATCAAAGCTATGCCACCATAGTTGAGCTTCCAATTGTAGGTTTTTGCTGCCTCTCGAAGAAGCATGAAGCCTTGAGCATATGAAGTGATCTTGGAGGCATATAAGGCCTTGAAATATTTAAAAAAAGGCTTTTTTTAATCTTTGCATATTAGAAGGATAAATTAGACTTAGAAAGATAAATAGAGCTGCTGACGAATTGACAAGTTGCGATAGTAGATAAAAGGATACTGATTGGAAATAACCTTAAATTATTATGCTTATGGCCTTATTACATAAACTTATTTGAATCAGAAATCCATAAATATGTAAACATTAACATCATGATGACAGGCATAAATGTCTGGTGAATAATTTAATATGCTAATAATGGATTAACATATGTTTAGTAGTGTATGATTTATCTACAAATAAAACAAAAAAACCATTATTTAGTTACGATTCAGGATTTTCATTCAACCATGACAAATATTCCAACACTTATTTTTATTTAAGTTAATAATAATGCATAAGGATTTTTTCTAATGATAAAATTCAACAAAAATTAAGCAATAAATAAACTAAGTTAACCAAACAATGTACTAACATCCCTATCCTAGAAGCAGATTTCATACATGCTAGATGGCCACCTGATAAAAAAAAATCTGGACCATATTAGAAGTCTGATTTTTGCACCAGGAATATGCTAAAAGGTAAGAGAAGTTCCTTAATTTTTATGAAGCTTAAATCAACAGAGGAATCTTTATAACAACAAAATATACTTTACTCTCAGACTTCCTACACAAAGGAAAATTTTTATATCTTCATTTGACTTTAGCCAAAAAAGTCAAATGAGGAGTTCCATTTACCTTTACCAACAGTTCACACAGTTTCTCAAATATTTAAGTTATTATTTGAGGCAATATCAGTTTTCTTAATTTGATAATGCAGATCATGTAATAACCTAAAAATGTTTGTTCGATATAATAAACACAATTTGTCCAAAGCCTTAAGGTAGCATGAAAAACTTAAAGTAAAGGAAATTGCATATAAAGTATATTTGTGATTAATATAGCCTGTTGCTATCTCACAATTTGGTTATGTCATTACAAAATTTATTTCTTGAAACTTTTACCACATTAAAGTAAATAAAAAACTTGATATCATACAATACCTGTGGATGACACAATGAAAAAATTTACATATTATTGATGCCAATCAAGATGTTATGACATGATGTATTTCACATACAATACTCTCTTAAGACTATATTATATTACTGGGCCTGCTGAGGATCATTATTGTCTATACTTTTACAAATACTAACTAATTTACTGGTTTCAACACACTTTTAACCCATCCACATTTTGCTCCATGAATGTTCACAATATCTCTCCCAACTATGGCAAAGTAGCAATAGTATTTTAAGTGCTAACTGAAATGTAGCTAACTGACTTACCTGACGGATCTGTTCTATAAATTCCTTTTTATCACCTTCATATTTTGTTTTCTGTGGACCTTTAAGAACCTTGCTGGCTTCTGTCCTCTCCTGCTTTAAGGAAGACAGGCAACGAGCAAATACGGACTCCCCGATGAGGGTCACAGGCACACCATACTCCAGAGCAGCAATGGCTGTCCACTTTCCTGTTCCCTTCTGTCCAGCAGAATCTTTTATTTTTTCCACTAAGTATGACCCTGTGAAATTAGAAATTTTATCATTTAAGTTTTGTTCATAAATACAATCATCTTTAATTCTCTCCAAGTAAAGGGGATTACCATTTGAATTCATCGAAATGCAACGGTTTTCATAAAAATGAATTAACAACCTTGAATAAGATTTTTTTAAATACACTGCAATTTCATAAAAATACACCACAGCGTGGCAACTCATGATGCCACGCTGTGGTGAAACCCGGGTCGTGAGAATAAGAATACAAAATTTAATTGTGAAATTGCAGTATATTTTTAAAAATCTTACTCAAGATTAAAGAATTTTACATAGTTAAGCCTGAAACTATCACAGAATTAACAACCATCATATAATGGCAACGTGTGAGATACAAGCTCATGGAAATTGGACTTGAACATTAAATACGAGTACTTATAAGAGAATAGGAGACTAATTAGCAAGAATTCAAATTAGTGGAATATAAATCTAATAGATATCTAACCAACAGCTAGACTTAGGAAAGTATGTTTTCAAAACCAACCAAGCTTTAAGTTAATCCAAAATAATTTTTAACTTAGTTAAGTTAAAAATTGACCTAACATTAAACTAGCTTGTCTAAGTTAGATTTGTCAAAAATAACTTGAAGTTAAGTGTAAAGTAAAGAAACCATTACCTTATACTACCGAGGAAACTATCTACTATTCATGTTCAAGTACGCAAACTGTACACTGCTTCAGTACAATATTGCACATAGATTATTCAACTTACACATGCATCAGTAATGGAAAACTTAACCAACATCTTATCATCAACAAGTAGCTTTACCTGTGTAAAACTTAAATGCATGCACTACTACCATCATTTCTCATTGATGATCAACTTTATTAGGTATACTGTTTTCTCAACAAAATTTTTAAATTTGAATGTTTACTCTTGAGTTATGCACCTATATTTTAATACTTATTTCCTGGGATTAGAACTCCCATCCTTTCTAAATGTGTGACCTGCCTTAGAAGACTTCATTGCTGCCAATCCTAAAATTGCAACTAATTAAAGGGCGAAGAAAATGAAAATTTTATCTCAAATGAAACCAACTTTTAAATTTTACAGATTGATATTATATATTACCAAAACTAACGAGTTTAGTTAGAAAGTTAAGAGAAAATGAAACTAATGCACTGAGTATAAAGTTGGCAAAAAAAACTAAACTTTTCTACTTAACTGTCATTTATCAATGCATTACTCCCAAAGCCTGCCTACAATGGATACAGTCCTTATTCAAGGAAATCAGTTTCAATCATTATGTATTCTTATTTCTTTTACGGCATGTTAGAATCCTAAAAAAATCTTTTTAGATTTTAAATATGTTGAATTGTAAGAGTTATAGTAACAAGTGACTAGGCTGTCTAATATGCTTCAAGACAATTTATTATCAGAGCTTTAATGAGAGGAAGATTTAACAGCCACATCACTAACACATTATCTATTCTTCATTATCATTATCTAGATTTTCATTTTCCATTCTATGATTGCGTCTTCTGAGACCCCCTAGGTCATACCATACATTTACTTGTGAGACATAGTTTTGATAGAAATATTCACATGAATATTAAAAACACTACACTCCATCACATGCAGTATAACCTAAATCACTAAAGAGTAAAACATCATATCTTAGTAACTCCAAGGAAAGTTAATTCAAATTTAAACAAATTATACACATGTTCATAGGGATGCATTCTTAAATAAATATCGATGTGAAATAAAACGGCAAATAAGAACATATTTAAACTCACCATCACTGTCCTTAAACTTCAAGATGTCCTTTGTTATTTCTATTAAGAAAGAGTCCAACTCTCCCTTATTCCAATCTTCAAATACCTAAAACAAGCAATTAATTACACCTAGTTGAAGATTATATAATTATAGCTACACATCTGACCAAAATTCAGTTGAAGAATTAAGTCAAAACTAAAAAAAAACATAAATGCATACCTTACTCATTTCATCATGTGACATGCCTAATGCATCTTTCATGAGCTGATATGCCTCACAGATGAGCTGCATATCTCCATATTCAATTCCATTGTGAACCATCTTTACAAAATGCCCAGCACCATCCTCGCCAACCCAATCACAGCATGGTTCTCCTCCAGCCTTGGCTGATATAGACTAGAATTGAAAATATTTTTACGAGTATTTTATTTCAGCACCATACACTTTTTAGAGATGCATATGAAATAGCTGAGCATATAATAAAATAAAGGAGTAAGTTTTGAAAATGTGATTCGTATTCTCATTTACCTCTAAATTATTTTACCCAACAAGATATCAACATTTTACAATTTCCTCTCCTCTCCCATTTTCCTATAACATGGATACAATATTTTTTTCATGAGACAGAATTTTCAATTTTTACAATCTTATTGTTTCTTGTATAGCTCCCCAAATTACCCACAAGCATAAGGAGGATCAACTGTGTTAACAGTTTAAAAAAAAATTGAAAAAATTCTTGCTTAATAAAATGTACTTTTCTGTAAATGAATAGCTCGATGACAAAATATTGTATGTTCATTATTCTCTAATCTCTATTTGTCTGTATGTGCCTGTACTTCCAATTGTCCACATATATTTATTATGTGTGTATATTTGTGTATTTCTCTTTGTATATATGAATAAATGACACCCATTATGTATTGACGTGCCTTATACCATGTTTGTACTCCTTATGTGGTCATTTTGGGCAAATAAAACATTATTATTATTATTAATTATTCACCGACTGTAAAACATAATTATACAGTTCTCCCTTTCTCCCAGTGGAGTCAGAGTTTAAAAAGTTTAAGCAATGTACACACCTGAAAGATTTCTTTGATATGGGGCCATGCTTTGGGGTTTCCACCAGGCATGAGGGAAGGCCCATACCTGGCACCATCCTCTCCACCAGACACACCAGAACCAACAAAATAGATACCCTTCTCTCCCAAGGACTTGCTTCTCCTCTGCGTATCCTGATATTCAGAATTTCCACCATCAATGATAATGTCTCCCTTCTCCAAGAGGGGAACCAACTTATCGATGAAATCATCTACAGCTTGTCCAGCTGAAAATGATCATGACCAATGTTAATGAAGAACAGAGCTCATAGCAGAACTGAGCTTGAATAACAGAGCACATTCATCACAATTCAGCAATAGCAGATGCAGCAGAGCTGAAAATATGGGACTACCATGCATATTCATAAATACACCACATACAGAGAGATCTTAACAGTATCACATGTTCATTCTTTGTTACTGATGCCTATTGAAAATAAATGTTTTTACTATGTTCTTAAACATAAAACTAAAGTGTGACCCATTCAGAAAAGAAGTTTTTTCTTAGAGGTGTGAATTACAACATAGGTATATTTGGTCAGCTTGTATGTCATTAGATCAGTCTGTTAAAAGGGTACACTCGATCTAGTATAAAGTCAAATAAGATCTGAAAATTCACAGACCAGACAGGGACCCTATTACAACCTCTGAAATGGAGAAAAAGGTTGGTGAAATTATAACTTCTACTGTGTTTGTGAATAAGTCAGAAACAAGAATCATAATAAACGTGGACCAAAATAGAAGTGTTTTTCAAATGTGGACCTGAAGAACAATGGAAGGAATAAAACAGAGTGATTAACCAAGGGATAAGGTCTTACAGCATGTGGAAGAGGACAGAATATCAACTGAAATCAGTAAAAAGTGTTTGAGAGACAATTACGCAGTATAAAATTTATTTAACTAATTTTGCTAATACATTAGCATCATCAGGGAAATCTCCTTTATATTTTCCTCGTGATGCTAATGTATTAGTTAAATTATAGGAACTGCTAAGTTTTAATTTATCTCCTCAATACAGTAAAAAGTGGTTGGGAAACTGAATTGGACACTTCTTAACGAATGAATATTAAATGAAGAATGCAGTAGAATGAGGGTGTAGGGAAGGATGAAAAGAGGAAGGAGAATAAAGCTTTGGAATGTGATAAAAGGAAAGGATAAACAAGGCACTGGAAGGGTTTACTTAAGGCCTCGTGGCACTAAGGACCTGTCATTTGGCGGAAGACCTAATGATCTAGCATTGACGATGGTGATGACTGGTAGCTATGTATGAAATTACAAACACTGAGAAGAACTTAAAAGATAACCTGTCTTTGGTGTTTACAGAGAAAATTTTTACAAATTAATTATTTCTAACCAACTGTTGCTTTTTCAATGTACTTTATGAAAGATGTTTCACTACATACATAGTTAAATAAATTGGATTGGAAACAGCATCATGACTTAAAACACTAGGGTTTCATTAGGATAAGAACCCGTACACACTATTTTCCCATTCACTAATTTTATACCACGATAACAAAATCATACTCATTGTCATCCTATACCCCTCCAAGGTTAAGGAGGCTATACTCAAGCAACATTTTTTGCCCTTATTTCCTCGACAGCTAATTATGGCTTAGTCCATCAATAACCTTGCGCTTTTTAGATATTTTGCCGTTGGTTGTAAAATGTACAATTTCACCAAAGACTTGTAAAAAGAAGCAAATATTAAATCATAAATGTCCATCCCGAATGCTACATGTCATACAATAATTTTAATAACTTTATTAGCTCCAGGACATGTTAGATGCATGTATAGAACAGGTCAAAATTAAATCACATACATAAAAGACACACAAAATAGATATTTACAAAATAGACAGGCGAAAAGTGTGTATAAAAAATCAATATACTCTGGCCATGGACATGAATTCATCAGTTGAGAAGAATGAGCCATTGACTAAATACTAGTATAGTTTACTTTGAAATATATGGGGCTACACCTCGCCCCTTCGAATTGAATTAGTGGTCTAAAAATTTTATTTAAAAAATATTCTCTCCGTGAAGATCATGACATTTTGGACCATAGCAATTTTCTTTAACCATTACCAGACTCTTAAAAATATCATTACTAATTACAAATTCAAACCTTTGACAAGCATCATCACTCTTCTGGGCTTTTTGAGAGAAGCGACCATCTCTTCTAGACTCGAAGCACCCACCACTTTAGTTCCTTTAGCTTCATTAGATAAAAATTGCTTCACTTTTTCCGTTGTGCGGTTGTACGCGCAAACCACAAATCCGTGGTCATCCATATTCAAGATAAGATTCTGTCCCATGACGGCCAGGCCTATCAAGGCAATATCAGCTCTAAAAAATGAAGTAATCATTAATGTCACAAAATTTGGCTTTAAACACATTGAGGTATCAAACTGGGGCTTAAAGTCGTCCAAAGATACAAGTATTGCCAATGAAAATGAGAAAACTTTCAATATTTGGAAAGTACTTTTCCTTTTGTTAACATTCTAAGGATGTTTGTCATAAAGAGTAATACCGACACCATGAAAAGTTAAATTTTACAATGTTATTCTTAATTTCATGGTGACAGTAATTAATTTCTTACTGCGGGTTAAAAAATGGCATGACTTTACTTTCATGAGAGCCGGTTGGTTAAGCAGTACATAAACTAAACAAAATGTAGCTTTCAATCCTTAATTAATCGATGAAATCATTACTGAAGAACTCAAAATATGAAACTTACTTGTTTGACATGATGACTAAAATTCTAAAACTCAGTTACTACAATAATTTCCCGCAGACAGACAGCAGACAACCTGTAGCAGACTTGCGGCCGCTCATTCAACCTTCACGATGAAAGGTCGATCTCTTCTTGACTCGCTCGTCTTATGGCTCGCTCGATAGCCCCTGAGAAATTAAACTCGCCCTCAGTTCGAATACAAATTCTGTAGGTCTACAATTTTCATTATGAGGACCAGACAATGACCCAGGTGACAATACATATTTACATTATCGCGAGAATCTAAAAGTCATATTTTCTTTCAATATGAATTACCAATATCATATTAAATCTTACATCACACAAAAATATATTTAGGTTTTTTATGAAACAAATATTCTTATCAACTGCGGTATTCACGACACAAATTTTACTCCGAAATAGTATCAGCACAGAGTATATACTCTGGTATCAGTAATGAAATTTATTACTGGTAATCAAGATATCTCAAGCACCAATCAGAAAGGCAAACGTTACAGCTATAAACATTTTATTGATCCACTCTATACACCTCCGATTATCATTTATTTCCTGCTAAGGATTATTCCCTATATTTATTGTGTCTCTGTGTCTTAACAAAACGATGCCACGATACCATCTTCCTAATAACACTATGGTGGGAAACGGACTTATGGTTCTACCTGTTGAATTCGAGTTGTAGGGAGTGGAAAAATTACCAGCCTACGTGCCCATGCATAATATAACGGAATGTGCGTTGAAGAAACTGGCTTCTGTAATCCGTTATTTGAATTGCCGCAAAAATTTGGACGATATTATAACTTAAATCCTATAACCTAAATATTATAACTCATCTATTGGCAATTAATATGTAAGAAATCAAATGGGGTTAACTTAATCCTACCAGAAATATAGCTTTTAACAGAACCTCATGTTCAAATGTTGAATAATACGGTTAGAGGAGATTCAATGCCATTATAATACGCAATATGACCGACTGCTCATTTCTTTAGAAAAGTTTGTCATTTCTGTTCGAAAACGTTTCAATAAGTGCACTTTGGCACATTGTGGAATTTCGACCGCTTGCACATAAAGCAAATTTTTTTCTCCAATGAAACCTTTCCCAACTCGCCAGTGCAGTATCCTTTTCCGAAATAAAATCTTTACAAGACCCTAAAGGGAAAAAACTATTTCGTTAACACACTTCATGATTTTCCTTGGAATAAGCTTTAATCTTGCTCGCCTTCCTTATGACTCTCCTTTAGTTATTTATCTTTAAATAGATGGAATTTAGTAACCCTCCATCCCTATGGGATGAGGTATAGTTTTAATAATTCTGAGGGAAACTAATTTACTGAGGAAATAGCTTTAATTAGTTCATACCTAAATGTCTTGTTCTTCAAAGCCACAGGGCCCCGCCATCGATTACAACATACAATGTTGCACCCTATCTTGTACGTTTTCAATTTTGTCCGCATCTTTGGGAATCCCAGTACGTCTCAAGATAAAAGAATTTATTTAGTTCAATGTTGTCTATTTTTGCTTCATGTGTTAATTTAGCGTCTACAACGTGTAAAAATTTATGTTAAATGCAATATGCCAGAGTTATGGAGTAATTTTTTGTGTAATGAGTTATAAAAGCAACTCACATGCTATTAAAATTGCTTAATTAGGAATTAGAGCGATGCATTGAAAGGTATTTTGATGTTGATTGCACGATTTGTGTGTGAAAATTTCGTATGTTTTTTTTAAGAAAAATTCAAATGTTGGATTTAAGTTGCGGGTTAAAAGATTTTAATATTCTAGAATAAATGAAAAATGAAATATTCACAATTCCAAGCATGACCATAGCCGTAGCTATTTTTCCTGGCTTTCAGGGTAGTACGTAACTAAAAACTCATTATCCAGTTCATGCCAATTGCTAAGCGCCATGGTGGACATCTGGATTTCGCTTTCAACTGATGACTTTTTTTCAGATCTGGGTGACTGAGTCCTCTTCTTGACATGGGAGAAGACGAGTGAATTAATGCTAACGACTAGTGGTTCAACTATTAGCATAGTAGTGTCCGGGTTTACACCACGATCGACTCTGAAGGATCTTTTCACGAATAAATCTTCCACATTTTCGAATTTCCAGTAACCTGTTTACTTGCACATATGCGCTTCACTGAGTACTATTTGCTTGGAAGTAGGTTGGGAATTACACTGTTTCGCTTATTAGTTACATTCGGATGCCTGCATGAAAAACATATATATCTGACAACATATATGGACATTTTTTTGAATCCGAAATTTCCCTGGTGGTCAGTTTGATGACAAAAATGAAATAATTTGTTTAAAAGGTGCTGTTATTTATATTGCCTTTTTAATTGCTGTTACTATGAAAATAACAAAAATCAAATACCAGATCTCTTCCATGCTGCACTGTAAATTGATACACTCGCAAAATATGTTCTCCCGAGGAAGACGGAAATGGAATTCCGTGATGTATGGTAATTGTTAGGGTAATGGAGGTAGGTGGTTTGGAGATACACTGGTTACGTAAAATTTCATTTGCGTGATTGCATCTATGAAAAACGCCGGCGCAGAGCGTCCATCGGCTGGTTCTACGTAAATCAATCGACCAGTGAGAGCGCGACGACCCGTTAGGTCGGCCCCGGCATTTCATCCGTTCTTAGCGGCAACGGGATGTTACCTCTCGGGAGAAAAGTTGAGCCACCCACTCAACCCTGGACCAGCGAGTTTATTCGTTTAGATCACACTCTCTCCGCGTTTAGGCATGACTAGAGGTCAGCGTCTTCATTGCGTTTGTCTGATCAACGTCGTTGAAGTGCCATTTCCCGCTTTTTGTCTCCAGTGGCCGAAACATCATGGTTATTGGGATTGCACTTATGTTTCCGGGCTGGATAGAATTCCCGTCCGTCTCGGGAATTCTTTTGCGGTTTTCCGTTACCGAATCTCGAAAAATGCTGAGCGGGAAATACCAATTCTTGGACGCAAGTGCTAATGTTTCCAGGTGGTAATTCCATCCCGTCCACGTTTTTTAGGCTTTCTTGATCCCGAATCTGGAAAAACTTTGGTCGAGGAATCGGGAAAAATGCTCTTTGAACATAGTAGAGCTCGCAATGGGAAATAAAAGTATCTGTTTTTTCGTATAAAGACCCATTGGCCAGTAATTAGTTTTTTCTCTTTTTAGTTTCCAATGTTACTTCCATATAGAAGTCCACGAACTTTTATATGGAGACTAAATTTTATTTGAGCACTAGATTAGCTCCTCATTCCAAGAATGGTTGTGAGGCTCATATATATCTAAAGGTAGTAATTGAAATATCTATTCTTGTTTTAGATTCTCTTTATTACTTAGCATAAGCTTTTTAGTTTTAATACAATAATTCATTCCGACTAAATTATAAAAAAAGAATTGTCGCTTACTTATTCAACTCATTTTTTGCTGAATACTTTTGTTTTAAAGTGGAGTGCTTTAATATGTGACAATTGCGATATTCAGCAATACAAAGTATTGCAAAATGGGTTTAACTTTTTAAGCCTCACGTCAAAAAGGCATTAAAAATTTCAAATTTCTCCTAAAGGCTTTTATTTGAGAATAAAACCTAAACCTGCCCAGTTGGGCCATTATAATGGCCGGTCTCAAAATGGATAACCCTGGTACTATTCACAATATAACTCTCACATAGTTTTCGTAAATATCGCAAATTGAATTTACTCAAGTCACAGTGTTATACGGTAACAACCAGATTATGCCCTGGAGACTCCATAATCAGATATCACTTAATCAATTAATTCTATCAAATACCAAAAATTTGAGATACGGTATCCAAGGTATATTTGGGAGAGCATGAAGAAACAGACGGGGAAAAAAAACAAAAAGTGAAAATCAGGGCACTCTACACCAGGGACGTCGTCAGGGGAGTGGGGAAGAGGGGTACAGCTGCCCTCCTCTAGAAATATGAATTGTGAAAAAATATAAAAGGAAAAACAAAAAATGGAGAACTTAACGAAAAACCTTATAACTAAAAATCGGTTTGTTACTGTATTAAAATGCATTAAAAATATTCCTAGCAAATATAAATAAATTAGTTATAGAGTGTATCTTTTTCATTATAAATGTTTTTTTTAATTGGAACTGGTAGAAAAGTTTACATATTTGGGTAACATCATAGAAGAAAATGAACATAGTTAGCAGGATATTAGACGAAGAACTGCATTTGCAAAAGAGGCCTTTGCGAAAAGGGAGGAGTTGATGGGAGGGACCTCAAGCAAAGATTAGAAGAAAAGATTAATGAAAACCCTCATATGGAGCGTAGCGTTATATGAATCTGAAACCTGGCCCATGAGGAAGGATGATGAGCATAGATTGGGAGATTGGGGGAGCGAAGGATGGAGAAGGTGAGTAGGGCGGAGAGGAAAACTACGAACTGCTAAGAATGGTAGGGGAGGAGAGGCGTGAAATCCAAAGAAGGCAAGAAAGGTGGATGGAAGGGGTATTCAGAGACAAAGGGTTTTTGAGGGTTGTAATAGAGGGTAGAATGTTGGGTGAGGTAGGGGTAGGAAGATAATAGGGATTTTGGGTAGAATATTGTGATGGGAAGTATGTAGATTTGGAGAGGGATTAAGTTAAGATGAATAGGGACAAATCTAAACGAGATTCGTCAAAAACCTACCTTATCTAGTAGATTATCATTCATTCAATACGGCCATTACTGATGCCGGAAAAAATTCAATCATCTATGTCTCTGACATGTTACCTGCCATTCTCAAGACTAAACCCTCATAAATATTTTCTTAATTGATATCGTACCTTCTTGGGAAGGATCACGCTGCATTAAATAGACGTAGGCGAGTAGTTTTTTCTCCCGCAGAGGTCCCTGGCGGGCGATTACATATTTTTTACATAGTGATGCTTGATCACGTGTCCGATCTCAATTTCTCTCCATGCTCGGAATCCACCATCACTCAGACAGGAGCAAATGATGAAATCACGGCTATTATAGAGGAGTAAGAGAGACTCGACTCGGTATCGATTCGTGCCTTTCTCTCGTTCGCGGATATATATCCCACTGAGACGGGAGAGGGGTGATATTTTTCCATTCGGGATACCTTAATAACATCGGGAGCAACTTCGTGGAACTTATGGATACCGAGAATGAAAACAACTTTGTAATTTCCCCAAGTTTATTATGTGGCAGGACGCGTTTCACAACGCTGTAGCATATTCACGAGCCAAGAATAAGTTGAAAGAACTACGTATCTATTAATTCGGTGACTTCCAACTTATTCTTTGCACGTGAATATGTTACAGTTCAGCGAAACACGTCGTGCCATGGAATAAAATTGTGGAAATCACAAAGTTGTTTTCATTGTGGATATTCGGGATACCGCTTGTCGGTGAAATATGATTGGGAACCACTTCGCCACATCCTGCACCTTGGAAAATAAACGTCGAAATCCACGCATCGAGGCCCTCGGGCAGCTGCGCGGTTTCGTAGCGAGCGGCGATGTTTATCGCGTTGAATCACCGACACTCCCGCCCCCCTCCCTC
>WURS02000018.1:4152677-4165513 GCA_011762765.2 Rhinocypha anisoptera
TGGTAGCCCTCTCTCTCGCTCTTGGAATGTCTCGGCTAAGATACATGCAACACGATTGTTGATTGGTTCGAGTTTTGAGACGGTGGCCCTCATCTTTCATTGGTCAAGGTATACCCTAGTTAACAATCAGGTGGCATAAGGTAGAATGAGAAAAGAAAATACATCATAACAACTCAGTAATCTTTTGAAACAATGTGTTTCAACCTGGTACCCAGTGCAGGAAGGCTACAAGCAGAGGCTCCCAATTATATTGTACTCATACCACATCACACTGTACTTGTCATTTCTCCATTGACCTAGCACAGTATCAACCCATTTTCAACTTGTCCAAGTGTGACAAGTTAGGATGTATGAGGTAATTTAAGTGTAACTGAGCTTATACAAGTTAAATAACAAAATTAACCAACATAAAAACAGTATGTTTGACTCTTGTGAATGTATTTAATACAATAATTTTAAATCACTTCTCCAATGTGTATATGTGTAAATGTAAAAACAACAAGGAGGAAGAAAGAAGACAGTTTTCTAAATTATCACAATGGTACAATCAAAACTGAAATCAGTTGGCTATTTACATTAAATTATAGATCAAATCAATGATCCATAAATTGTGTATCACCACTAGCCCAATGAAAAGCATGAAATTAAGTCTGGGGGATGATCTCAAAATATTATTACATGACAATTCATATCATAACTTACTATTTTACTACTAACATTACTTACTCATGACCTAATTTTATGTTATTTATTACATTTTAGTACATTTATATGTATGCTTGAAAGAGCGTATTGATATAAAATTTGCTACAAAGTTACCCACTACCGCTGCTACTAACAAAGAAAATAGTCAATGCAATCATTTTAGGGGACATGGTCGTAATTAACTTATGTTTAGACTTTGCCCACAATATATCCAGAAACACTGAAAATGTGAGGCACATTATAACAGGATTTTATTATAGAAGCAAACGGCAGTAAAAAGTTACCATTTTTACAATTATTTTCCTAAGTTCTCGTATTTTTCTTTTCACACATATATTAAACAAAATGATTGCCAAATTGCAGAACCAATGAAAATAACTAAGTGTCTTTCCTTTCCAGAGATGAAATTTCAGAGATTTTCAGAGATGAAACTGCTTTCCAGAGATGAAATTTCATCACAGTCTAAACTTTAGTTTTTATAGAGTGATTTCATCAAAATAAAATCACTTCACTTTGATTCATTGATGTAAATTTTGAGAATAGTTACTTAGCCTTTTTCAATAAATAAAGACCTAAATATAATGTAGAATGATTTGAAACTGTTTAAAAAATGTATGCAACATTTTATTTTACATATGTACAATCACAGAAGTAGCTTCGTTTGGCACTATTAGATTGATCGATATATCGATTGATAACACAGACAATTTTGCATTTTAGATGCTTTGTTGCAAAAAGATTTATATTTTTATGTCAAAGTCACATTAAAAAACTTGTTCAAGGAACTCTGCTTTTAGTTTCTAGTTCCGATGTCTAATATTTTTGCCTTGAGTTTCACGTGGAGATTCAAAGCTTTTTCTGCTCCCACAAAAGTAGTTAAATAACAGGGTACGTACTCCATAGCCTCCACGGTTTTAGCCAGAGTTGGAACTGTATCAGACTCAGTTCCTTGCTCTGCATCATCTTCAATATGAGAAAGTTTCAGTTGTTTACTCATCGTTTTAGATACTGTAAGGGATATGCGGGTTGCATCACGGCAAATTTTGTATGTACTAACCAGGAAAGCTCTAGTATTTAAAAAATACTAACCAAACAATTTTACCTGTAATATGTTCTGATGGTACCGGGACCAAGGAAAATTGACGTACTAAGGAGGAGAACGCACTACGGAGGAATGTACTAACCAGGTTGCACTGTATATTGTACTGCTGAAATACCTTATTAGAGCGCATATAAAAATACTTCAAAATACAAAAAGTCAAATACCAGGGAAGAAATGGGAAAAAATATGCCAGTGAAGAGAAAAATCCACAACCTTAAGAAACTTGTGTGTTTCATCATTAAGGTTTATCAATATGAAGATTGTTTTTTAGCAGCTCTTCAAACTACCCTGTCACCTGCCAACCTCTTCACATTATCATAGTTTGTAACTCTGACATTCTCCATTATTTTTCTCGTAATGCCATCTTTTGTCTCACTTCAGAGTTCTTCCCTCATAGGGTTCCTTCCAATAAAGTTTTTACAAAACTGCCATGCCTCACTTTTTGATGCACTTACACATCAGTCACTCAAGTCTAGCCAGGCTAACAATGTTGGCTTTTCACTATTCTTCTGTTTATCATTTTCCATTGCTTACAATATTCTCCTATGAGGGTGATTTTTCTAAGAGTCATATCTGTATAAAAGTACGCTCCATGTGTATGTTCCAATAAACATGGATTGATGTATGTTTCTTATTTCCAGGCTAGTATTATGATGATATGATTATTATGATATTTTATGGCTTAAAAGATATATATAAGATGAAAACTAGTTTTAGCCAGGTATTCCAGGAAAAAACATTACATTAACAATATAAGAAGCAGGGTGGTTTTGAGTAGATTTCTTTAAGGAAAAAGTTACAAGTTACAAAAAGCTGAAAAATAGTAATTATTTATACTGAATGGATTCCTGAAGGCTGCCTTACGGAACGTAGCCTTAGAAAAATGGAAGGAAGAATGGCGGAATGCCACAGGGAATAAACTGAGGAATGTGAAACAGTAGTATCTGAATGGCTCTCGTCCGTCAGTAGTCGGAGGGAGGTTGTTGTCATCATGCATTTGAGGATAGGGCACTGTGCCCTGACGCGCTCTTTCCTCTTTACGGAGGAGAAAATACCACCACCCTGCGATGACGGAGATTCTCCTCTCTCAGTGAACCACATTCTGACAGACTGTGATACGTACTGTGCAGTTTGCAAAAGGCTCTTGATCAGGGGAGGCTTAGGAACGATCCTTGGAGATAACCCTCACAACCTTTATCGCAACAGTGTGTTTTTAAAAGAGACGGGTCTTTAAAATAAAATTTAGCTTTTATATAATAGACAATTTATCTATATTTTATTTATTTTTAATTTAAGGCAAAATATCATGGACAGTCTAGGACTTATCCTGGGCTATAAACCTGGGGTTATTGCCTTATATTACTGTTTTTTAAATGCCCGTCTTGTTTTTAATTGTTTATTTATTTATTAAATTTATTCAAATTATGAACTTTGAACGTTTTATTCATATAGCTGTTGGGGGAAAATATGCCCCATGATTTTAAATATGTGAAAGTGGTGCAAAATGACCTTATCTGTCGATGCACTCAAAACCAAAATACTACTACTAATGAATGGATTCCTCTTTTGCCTGGGCTATTCTGCTTGTTATCTACTTATTACCTTCCCATTCTTGGCTTCCTTGTTGGCATTCTTACTTCCTAGTTAGCAGAAATCTTCCACTTGCTCAAATGCTTCCTTCCCTAGTTTCATGTGTTAATTTTTATCTTACTCCAGCTACAGATGATTAATATAGTTTTATTCTTGTTTATCCTTAAGTTTTACTTTCTCATTGCATGTAAGCCAATATCTTTGTTGGATGTTCTGCCTTTTCTGCAAGTATTGTGATGTCATTTGACAAACTGCAGCAAGAGAATCATTTCTCCGTTTATCCTTACACACTTATCTTCTTTTTTTACTTAGGTTTTCTTCTTAATGCAAGCATAAATGATCAGTGGTGATAGTAAGCATCCCTCCTTATTCCTTGCTTTATTCTTCTTTTTTCCCAGCTTTTCCCACATCTTATCACTATTGCCTGATCTCTGCATAAAATAAGTAAAATTCTATCTTCTGTCCTTGTAGTCCATTCCAACATTTTTCAAGATTCATAGCATAATGTTCCAGTCCACAATGACAAAAGCTTTTTCCAAGTCCATAAATCCAAAAAATGTTACTTGGTCTATCATCAATCTCTTCTCCAAAATTAGCCTAAATGTAGGCGTTACTTTTCCAGTTCCTCTACTTCAAAATCCAAAGTGATTCTTAATTATATACTCCTTTGCTTTCCTCTTTGTTCATTGATACATTATTGTACTCCAAATCTTTGATATTCATGAGACTTTAATTAAGAGGATATTTTTTAACCACTTCCTCACTACACAGTTCCTAAAGATCATTTTAGTTAGAAAAAATTATTGAGCATCTCCTCAAAATCACATAAATATCTTAACAGGAGGACACACCCAAGATATTCCTTCTGCTGAACTGTAACTGGTGCCAGTGGCTCATAAATTAACATTACAAAGGAGAAGTTTACTCGAGTAAAATGGGTTCAGCTTAACTTTTATATGCTACTATGGGAAATAGGAAATAATTACCTGGAGTAGGACACCAGAGTGAGCATCAACATTTGGCCAAGGATTCTGAACCTTTCCGGTTTCAGTAAGAATAGTAGGAACTATCTTGTATAGTTGAGCCACAAGCTGAAAAAATTGAATAAAAAAGAACATTAACTTGACTTAATGACAAGAAATTTCACTCACATATAATACAACATATATTAAATTGCAATGAATTCAGTCCCAAAGAATTTTAATGGAGGAAAAAAGTGACTCCAATGTTTATTACAGATGACAGTAACTGTGGCTTACAATATGAACTACTTTAATGTTTTCTTCAAAATATTTTATGATGGTATTATTTCCCAACCGATTACAATGGATGTTTTATCCCTCTAATTAAATCACCTTGAATAATTTGTCATTGGGTAAATGCTTCTTTGCGAACTCTCGCTGGCACACATATCGGGGATCTGTCTTGCGGAGCACAGCATGTCCATAGCCTGGAACAACCTGCCCTGATTTGAGTATTTTCCAGATGAATTCCTTCAGTTTGTCATCACTGACTTCATCGCCCAATTCCTTTTGAACCTTCCTAAGGAAGAGCAGCACCTAGAAACATAAAAAATATCAGTTAATGATTCAGTCAATTTTGTTAGATCAGTAAAATGTACACAAAGTGCAGGTCAAAAGTAAAAGTACACAAATTCTTATAATATTTATTGCAACTGCAGAAGCTCCATCATGTTCAATGGGCTCATTACCCATGTAGCTGCTGCCTAGCCATTTTTACTTTCCCACTAATTCTGGTGAGTGCATTAAAGTAAACAACCACAAGTAAAGCATGACGTTTGGATCGATTTTCCAAGCAATGTTTATGATACTGTTCAAATTGTTTGCCGGCCTTGGTGGTGGTGGGGTAACGTTCCCGTTTGCCAACCCGGAGGTCGTGGGTTCGAATCCCAACTAGGTGGGTTTTTAAATCTCCACCTAGGCCATGAATGTTTGTGTTTCATCCTTGTTATTAAAAATTGTATAGTGCCCACTGTAATTGGCCTATTAGTACTGTTTGTGGATGATTGAAAATAAATAAATTTACTTTGTGCTTTAATACTTTGTGTCTAGTTACTAAACTGTAGCCTGATAATCAGAAATGTCATTAGGTGGAGAGATTCACTTCATGAAAATGCATATCAACACATTAATATGGAAAATTCATTAACTCCATCGAGAATTTTTAAATCACTCGTCTAACAGCTCAGACTTCACATTTGATAATCTACATGTCATATTTTACTATGAAATGAGCATTGGCCAGAAGAACTGAAGCCCAGAAGAATTGAAGTCAAAAACCTCAGTACTCATGGTGTTGATTAATAAGGTGACAGTATCCATAAACATTACATGAAAAAGAACATCCCTCAAAATAAAAATTCATGGATAACAATGCTGAATTATGTCTGAGAAATGAAGTAGACACATATAAATTCTGAAATAGCAAAAGATGCCTTCATTATCTCTTTCACCATGCTTTTTAATAAACAGGTGGTTCTTACTTTTGACACATGCCCTAAATGCAGAGAAGATTACTTATCACAAAAAGTTCACAAAAGGGTTTCAGAAAATATTTACCTCCTGGTTTGCAAGACCATGCAGGGGACCAGCTAAGCCATTCATGCCTGCAGCAAAGGATAGGTAAGGGTCAGACAATGCAGACCCCACAAGATGAACTGTGTGTGCACTGACATTTCCTCCCTCGTGGTCACTGCAGCAAAGCATTCAAATGTGAGATCATGGCACTTTAAAAAGTAAATTTCACTTCTTTACACACATGTATGTATACAATAAAGAAACCAACCTATGAATTGTGAGATACAGTCGCATGAGCTCTGTAAATTCATGACCTTCATAACCTAACATTGATACAAAATTAGCACTCCAGTCTTTTGCATTGTCAATGGCACCGATACCCTTGCCATCCCTATACATGTTACGGTATATGGTGGCAGCGACAACTGGTAATTTTGCAATTAAATCCATGGAGTCTTCATAAGCATACTGAAAAGAAATTAAATTTTGGTCAAGCCTCAAATGAGTATGAAATTCATTTAATAAGGTTTAACAGTGAAATATATTGCTTGTTTAGATTGTAAGCATGGCACTTATGTTCAAAACCCTTAAATGTACACATCTTTCTGTGTCATATAGTAGGAACATGTAACCTAGAACAATATACATTGAAAGTTTAATTCATGACCAGCTTCAGCAGCCAAATTTCAACTCGGTTGTCTTACAATAGCTCAGTTCACAATCAAGAATACCAACCATGACATTACTCAAATTTTTGTTGGTTAGACTTGGAGTAATGTGTTTTTCAGAGAGCATTATATGGCTTCACACTTTTAAAAACCTAATTTTTAGCTTAATATTTTCTTAACTTTTGCTCATTTTAAAACTCAGTATTGGTCCTAAGAATAAATAACAGAATTTTGATAGTAGTAGTAAGAAGTCTAAGCATATTAATGTTCAATCAAAGAAATTGTAACAAATCATTAGAACAATGTTTGTGTAACTGATTGAGCTTAGCAATATAAATTGTGGCTAAATCCACAATAATAAAAATAATAATGAGAGGTTACAACAGCTGTTGATGTAATAATAATAATGTAGCAAAGTGAGTGACTCTAATTACAAAACAATGGTCTAAAGCTTGCTGTTTTTGTGGAGTGGAAAACCTTTTAACTACAGTAGTCTCCTCCTCAGCCACCAATGCCACAAAAAATGTAATTTATGTATAGATTAAATTTTAAGGAAATATTCACATAAATTATATAATTATATTACATAATTAATGCTATATGTTACTTATGTGCATTTCAAATAATAACACACTTAAAAACAAACTTTCAGGGTCTGAAATGGAAGTTTTATTTGTATTAATTTCATTCGGTAAAAATTGTTTCGGCTCAAGACTGATTCACTTGACTAGGTGACCAAGGTTCAAGAATAGGTTCAAGTTTGTGAACCTAGGTTCAACTGTGATATATTATCTACATTGCAAAAGATAACCTGCAATTCTTGCTATTCACTACTAATTAATCATGGATAAATTTTCCACATAACACAATTTTTCTGACATTTACCATATGCAGTATTTATACCTAATCATTAAGCTGAATTTAGGAATTAATAAATTAAGTTACATTAAATAATACTGACATAAAAATAGTAATTTTTACTTTCATACCTCCCAGTAATGTATAAAGCATCAGTTAAATAAAGAAACAAAAATGCAAAGTATAGGGCTTACCCTTCATATAGGGAATTCGTTTATCACTTTAAATATATACACTTCTGATGGCATATTAATAATTATAGTAATTTTTTGCTATTATGTGTAAAAACTAAGATAATGCAATGGCAATGAACAGTAACAATGACTATGGAGTAGAAGAAAGAGATATTGTAAAGTTTATATGGAGTTCAGCACAACATATAACTTCTTTGAATGTTACAATAACTTACATTTGCAAAAAAATCCAAAGTAGGACAAACACAAAGAAATTCCGTATTTAAATATAGAATTATAGCATTTTTTGTTCTCCTCCGTTGCTTGAAGATGAAAGACTTGGTATAAGAGTTATAATGATATCCAAATGTTATGCAATAATACTTCCAGAGTATGCCAGGAAACAAAACTCAAAAGGACCATTGATACAATCATCACTCACTAAGCCAGAAAATTGAAGAACAAAGAAAAACATGTTATTTCAATCATAAGCTCCATGAAGCATAATTCCTACCTAGGACCCTTCATTTATTCTCAGCTTTAGGTTTTAAGGATTGGGTTTTACGGTGTTGATGAATAGACATTCAATTAAATTCAATCCTTAATGAATAATACATTTTTGCATTATGCAAAATTAGAAAAGAGCTTAACTTCTTTCAAATGTGGATAAAAGTTATGACAATAAGTACATTATTGTGGATAAATATTTGTAGACATGAATTTCCTATTTAAACTTACCAGTGATTTTGCAGATTAATTTTCTCTACTGTACTGTTTCATTGCTAAAGTGCACCAACTTTTAAATCTTCAGCTCGCTCAGCAAATGGCAAGGGAAGTTGTGAAACGTTTTAATCATCAGTTCACAACGAAAGAAGTAATCTCTAATGAATTTGGATGGTGTGGCAGCTAAGGCTGTTATCTCTTACCTCCCAGTACTTGGTTTTATGGACTCCATCAGAATAAGCTTTTGCAAATTTACTCTCGGAATTGAGGGCAGTGATGGCAGCACTGAACTGGGACATTGGATGCAGGTTGGAGGGGAAATTATTAAGCATGGTGACAACATGTGATGGAAGCCCTGCTCGTTTGTTCCATTCCTTTGTAAGAGCTTTCACCTATAAATATAAAAACAAGATTCCAACTTTAAAAATTTAATCAATTATTTAATCAATTATATTAAAGGTTATCTTAAAAAAATACTATTGAGAATACAATGATTTATGGTAAGTCTTCATAACCAGACTGATGTATTCAACACTTAGTTAATATACAATAATGTTATTCAGGAGGTTCAATGAATCTTTCAGCTCTCAGAGACATAATCCCCTAAATGAATACTGAATATTGGAATGACAATTTTTTTTTTAAATCACATCAAATGACCCAACATAAATGTTTTGCTAACATTGCATGATGATCGGAATGAAATTGTTTTAGCAGCAAAAATATGTATTTAACAATTTCCCTTTTCATTCCTTAGATCATAAATCTCAGAGATGGTTTTGGGAGCAATCGGGTCAAATTAGTTAAAAATTAATTTTCCAATTGAAAATACTTCAATGCCAATTTGATGTCTGGTTATCTAAAGATTTAATAAGCATATGACTACAATGAAAAAGCGACCCAACTAAGGAAACACAATTAAGAAATAAATCAGAAAATTAAGAATATTCCCAAAGGGTGACTGTGATTCTGGATAGTTTAGATTGAGCTGATGTGAAGCTTGCATGATGATTCTAAATGAACATTAATACCATTTAAGTCATTATTTAATGAATGAATAAAGAAAATATTGAAAAAAGGCAAAAATACCCAAAATATCACACAGAAACAAAAACTATGAGTTGAAAGATGTTCTAGATGCAAGCATTGTATTCCAAGGGATATTACTTGTAGCATGAATATTTTTATTTTTTTAAATTGGATTCCTTTATGAGTACAGTTGAACTTTCAACTCACAAAGCACCCCCTGCCAAAACAGTCTTTTTGATCTTGCTGCACAAATCAAAAATTTACTGGACAAGAAAAGATTGAATTGCCATACCTGGGCTTCAGTAGGAAGTTCACCAGTAACCAGTAGCCAAAAGAGGCCTTCTGGCAATGGTTCCTCACCACCTTTGGCCTTTGGAAGGAGTTTCTGGCAGTCAGGAATGGTGTAGCCACGGAACCTAATGCCCTCTTCTGGGTCGAGAACAGATGTTTCTGTGACTAATCCTTTGATCCCACGCATACCACCATACATCTGAAAACAAAGAAATCCTGATTTCACAACTTTCACAATTTACAAAACCTGAAGCACAAACGTGGGAGGAAAAAAATGAAACAATGTTCAACTCCTAATTACTTTCAGAAAATAGTTTTGCTCAAAAATCACCAACACTTACAAGGGTTAATTTGAAATTTGACCTTAGGTCCCTCAAAATACTTGTGTGATTGGTACAAAAATAATTTGTATTTTGTTCAGAAAAATTACAGAGATCATTAAGTATTTAGGAGTAAAAAAGTCCTTTGACTTTAATGTAAATAGCTGTTCCTTAAATTAACAGAACTATTAAATATTTAAAAAATGAAAAACCAATTGAAGAATAATAATTAAGGTTATATTAGGAAATCTCAGTCTCAGAACCACACTCCCATTCAAGGATAGTACAAAGGAAGCATTGCATAATGTATTAATGCAAAAACTAGCACTAACTCATAATGGAATATTGCGACTGAAAGAGATTTGTGAAGCAATGTCCCACTCAACACACAAAATGAAGTGAGACTTCCTGTATTTAAAAAAGGTGTCTTCACATACCTTGTTGAAAAGTGTTTTTATAGTGTAAATGAATATCTATGTCCGGAATTTTAATTGTGAATACATTTTTTGTAAACTTCTTATACTGACGTGCCTTATGCACATGCCCTGTATGTATTTACTGTGCATTGTGTCTGCTTGGCAAATAAAGTTTATTATTATTATTATTAATAGTGTAATAGTAGAATTAGGAATGATGTTCTTGATGATGACATAAGAATCTTTTGAAAGACAACATGCTCCCACTTCCTCTCTTGGGTGCATCAGAAGCACTCATTTTAAAAAACCTCTGATGATGAGAATCATTCAAAAGTAGCTTTTATAGGAAGTTAGTTGACCACAATTATTTGCTTTTTCTTCAAAATAAAATAAAAATAACTAATGCAAATTGAGCTGCAGAAGGGCTAATATGAAAAATCGTCTATAACAGAGGATCTCAACCTTTTTGCTCAATTACCCCCTTTCACTATAGCTCATTCCCCCCTTCCTTCAGATTTTATTGAAGTTCACATACTTCAGATAAAATAAGTATGCATGGCAATAGTTAAGTGTTAGCATACTAAGAATCCCATTAATGCATTTGGAATGAGTACTGTCTGATAATTTTGTCAAATTCTAATACCATATGTATTTTATCCTATGAATGATGAAAAGCCCTCCCTCAAGCCAAATTACAAAATCAGCCATTAATTTAGCCCCAGTTGCAATATAAAGGGTCTATGTTTGTTGCAAAAAAATACAATTTCTATCTTTCTATGATATAACTTTACTTAGAAACTAGTTTAATCCAGTTTGAAATTGATGGTTTAAATTATATATTTTCAGATCTTCCCCTCATTTCCCTTAAACCGCTGGAGTGAACCAGCTTTATACAAAATAAGCTTGCACTACCTAAACTTGTATGTCTTTCAATTTTGTCATAAACTTTGCGGATCTTGAACATGTGAGTAAGAAATGTTGCACCTAATTTTGAAGTCAACCAACCATTATGCTGTGTACAATAACAGACCAACTTTGAGGTTAGCTATAAGATTATTATGCTAGTTATAAGTTTTATTAGGGTATATTACTGTATCATTGAAAGGTGACCATTGTAACTATCCTGTCAACAAACTTTTATGGTCCACACACTATTGCCTACTATTCAAAGGAAAGTCAGGATACACACACGCTTGACATTCTGCAGGAATAAGGAAAAGGCAGGAGGGCTTGCATTTGATTGTGGCAATACCCAAAGCTTCTTGAAGGGGGAAAGGAGGGAACAATGGTGAGGGGGGGGGGGGCACTTGGTAATTGAAGTTGGAGGTGGTCAACCAAGAGGGAAGAGGTGGGGTGGAAAGGGGCAGAGAATGGATACTGAGGAGTAAATGTTAAGCTGACCTTGGGACCGGATACAAAGCATGAACATTCTATTGCATGAATAATTCATCTTTTTTTCAGGAGAAAGGGCATCTTGTTGAGCCCACTCTGTCTGTGGGATCATGTCCTTTTGTGTTTCGATTGTTCCAAACTCGATACTCACTTGTGGAAACTTGGACGAAGTTAAAACAAGATATGTATATAGAGGTCGATGATATGTGATTTACAAGAGCTGTTTCACTCGTTTCTATTGACGGCGGATAAACAATTTAACTCTTAACGAGAAAAAATTCAAGACAGCATTTAAAACTTTTCACCTCCACCAGAATGTGGTGCCTCCTCAGTACTAGAGAATAAACTACTTAAGCATTCCCCAAAATAGGCTAATATTATTTTATAAGCGAAGTCGACGAGTAACTTACAAACAAATTACTGGCAAGAAAAATTCTTTCACACACATAAATATGAAATAGACATGAACAAATAGAAATAAAAATTTTCAAAACAAAGTGAATGTTTCAAAACAGGCAGAATAACCGAGAAGAGGAATAAGCATTCACTATGCAGAAATATTTTACGAAAAGAAATTACTCAATTTTTTGCACGGAAAGGAAAACCACCTTGACCTTCTACGCCATGCCATGCTAAGCATTAAAAAAAATCACTAGGAGAATATAAATAGCACGGCTGAATCCAGTGTCACAGGAAATGATCCGGCAATTATTCGCTCGCCCATTTTAAAATAAAAGACGACGCCCCCGTCCGCGACGGCAGAGACGATTCGATTTGTCGGCAGTCGTGGGCATTAGCGGCAGCGCCATGTGAAAATGAAGCACACGCGAGACGATCACAGAGGAGGGCGGACGAATCCCCACTTGTTTCATTAGCCGCGGGAGCGGTGAGAAGATTCGCAATTATCGCAGTGTTCTGCGTAATGGGAAGGAAAGAAGAAGGAAGGGAGAGAGCGACCCGCTCCTCTAACCTCCCCTTCCAGTCTGCCCTCCTGCCCGACCCCTTAACAAACACACGCCCACACCGAACCCC
>WURS02000018.1:4165613-4187248 GCA_011762765.2 Rhinocypha anisoptera
GCTTCAATGAAGCTTGAAATCTGAGTCGTGCAAAATCTACAGATCCCCATGAAGGAGATCTAAGAATATACCTGTTCGCCACGTAGTCAAGCGGTAAACAAACGCCGACCGCTTTAGCAAATTTTCTGCGGAGCTTCTTCAGAAACAACGCGCTGAGGGGTTAATATTAGTAAGGCCTATGCACATATCACGGGGGACCCTGGTTTGAATCCCAGGATCGAAGACGAATAGTTCACCGGACCCCATTTGGGTTCCGATTGGGGTCAACTTCAAGTGCTGTACTCTGTGTCCTCTTAACCGCGGCGGAACTCTCTCCCTTGCCCTCGAACAACCGACCCACCCCCCTCATAGACCTTTCATGTTAGAACTGACCTCTTGGGAATTGATTCGCTTCCTCCAGCTTATTGACGACTTGTCATCCGTCGGTGGAGCTATTTATTCCTCTAAACCGGACCCCACGTATTATTTCTTCTTTCAAATCCATACATCCCGATAAACGGGAATTAGGTGAAAACACAAAATCTTCACGATCTTCAAGAAGCCGCTTCCTACGACGTTGCACGTGACATGATTATTAAATCTGACAACCAATGTCCTCCCTTTGTAAAGAAATGAGATCAAAAGATGAGCCCATGATCCGATGTAATTTTACCTCACTCGATGACCAAAAATATCTTAAGAACCCAGCGAACTGACGTCATCGTCAGCCCATGGCTCAAATCAAAAGATAAAGAGTCGATATTTTCACGATCACTTGAGTGTTACTTACCCGAATAAACCCAGTAACATCGCTCGAGTACCGCAAAGAAATGACATAATAGAAACAAGAACATACCGAACAAAATTTATTTTGTAGCATTTTACTACTTTTCATACTGGTGAATAATTGCTATCCGCCACGTTTTTAAGGTATTGAATACAGTTCCCATTTTTTATTTCAATCAAAATGTGAATAACACCCAATTTTTTACAAATGTTTTAATACTTGAATCCTGATTTTATATATTTTAGTTATCTTGGGCATTGCGTTTAATTATAAAAAGAAATTGCGAGACTACACAATTTAAAATATTAATTCCATATCGGAAGAAGTAAAAAACGGGTAACGATAAAAAAAAAGTTTGCAACGACTTGAAAACTTCTAGCGGGTGTTCCATTATGATGTTACAAAGAGCCATTTGATTAGGCCCCGGTTTGCTGATAAAGCTAAACTGTAAAAACAAAAGAGTTACATTATCGCCTCCAGAAACCAAATACATTGATACAAATACATACTGAACAGCTGAAATTTAAGCGAACGCAGAATAGTTTATTTAAATTTCATTTGAAGGGAATAAGTGGCGAGCTAATCGCCATGTTGTTTTACGTCGATTTGCGACCCCGCGACAAAATTTTAAGATGAAATCGTCGACACCACGAGTCTAAGAAGCGCTAAATCATACTCTAAACCTCTCTCCAACTCAAGTAAGGAGTGATTCAAGCGGTCCAAAGTACCGCGATCCCAGTAAAGTGCCTCCGTCGTAAGTTATACGAGAAAAACCTTGAACTTGAGAAACGATGCAATAATCTGAACATAAAAAGAAATAAATTATTTATTTAGGCCACTCTCTCAACGCTAATTTAGGGCAATCAAAGGGAGATTGAAAATGGAAGTAGTTAAAATATTTGTTTTATGGTAGAACTTGAATGAATGATTCTCGACAAAATCAGTTCCTCGAAGATTTACGACGTACCCTCTCCTTAAACACTAGCAATAATACTTCGATGAGAAAGATGGCACAGATAATTCACGCAATGATCTACAACGACAACACGCTACTGAAGAAGTTGTAGCATAGATTCCACTAATGCCGATATCGGCGGCATTTTTATCGGCGTCAAAGCAGATGATTTCGTATTTCAGATAGCGAGAAATCCGGCATAGCATACATCGAATCGATGACGTATCACTAGCCTTAATTTGTTGCCAACGACGAGTCATCTCAATCAAAGCTCAACGATGATTCAAACCGAAGAAACGTGAAAGGCAAATGAACGGAAAACCATTGGGAAGATGTGATGGGGGAACTGCTAGTAACAAGAACAGCAGTTTCTAGGGGGATACATACCTAATATAAATCAAAGAGCTCACAAAGTAGGAAGAGACGATTTGGCAAAGCCTAAGAAAATTCGCAAAATGCAAAGATCTGATTATGGGCCCGCAAAATATATTGGAAGCACGGCGAATACCGCTTCCCCTCCATCCGGCATGAGTACCGGATCAAACAGGTTCGCCTAAAACGAAGCACAGGTCAATGTCAGGAGTTACGAAGGACAGGATTAGAAAATAAACAAATGAGGACTGCAACAAATAAAGCATACAAGGGACTTGTTTCGTAACTACACAAAGGTTTGGTCATAAGGTCATGAGGAGAAACGAAAAAGATCAGAAAAGAATGCAATATTTAAAAAAATTGAAGCGCATCACGATACAAACACCGCGATCAACAACCTATAAAGAAATAAAATTAATAAAAACAGTAAAAAAAATCAAATTTAAATGATATTTTTTTACAGTAATGGCTGTCCTCGAAGTTACTTTCGGTCGATTAAGAATACAGCCGTTAAAGAACGTGGCTAAAAATGAAAGTTCACTAAAAATAAAACTTTCACTCTTTAGGAAAGCATGTAGGAACCAGAAAGTATCGATAAAAAAGAAAATTTAAATACACATAAGCTTTCTTCTAAACTTTTCCACGAGAAACGCTGACCAACAGGATCATCAAATTCTAAAATACAGTGTCATAGTATCACACAAAATCATCTTCTCGCTCTTACGAGGATTCAAGTCTCTATAAATTTATGCGGCATAAAATATTTGAAAAGGGAATAAAAGATGTTGTGCTCCAGTCAGGCAGGGGAAGAGAGAACGAAGGAACCTGTATTATTTACAATGGTTCACACAGGCTATTAGAATTTCGCATTATAGGTATACTTAGATTAAATTAAACGCCTGACTTAATCATTCTTCTAAAAACAATCACAGAAGTTAAGGTTGAAAATTTTGAATTATTCTACAAACCTTCTCGGGCAGAACGTCCTTAGATCAGCTCCTTCCGTTTTCTCCGATAAATTACATAAACTTTTCGTCAACACAGTACTACCCAGTCCGGGGAAAAAGAATGATCAGTAACTGTAGAGTAAATGACCATTTTAAGGAACCATCCCTATGCCAACTCCCCTCTTATGGGCGGTATTAAACGTACAAAAGGTCGCTAATAATTTCACCCGAGTGGGAAATCTAACGGAAGTGCAAGAGAAAGAATTCCAAACGGTGTCTACGGGGCATCTTCATCAATAAACGAGTAGTGTGAGCTTGGGTGCGTCGCATTCCGAGGGCAGGCCATTTCAACGACACACAAAGGACACGGCCATCCCTATTCCCGTGACTTCCGTACGCTAATTTCTAAGAAAGAAAGTATGACAGCCGCGTTAAAAGGACAGCGCAAAACTACTTCCTCGCGATTATGGGCAATGGTTCGCCGGTATGAATACATTCAATATAATAAAATAGATTGTATCACTCATTAGTGCCTAACATGTGAAAATTTAAAGAGCAAACGGGATACCTTCGATTTTGATTTTCACTCGCACGCAAAGACACGTGTAACGACGTAACCTGGGATGTCACTCCTGCTTTAGACATATGAGACATTAGGGATGACTTGATGACAAAAATGTATTATGTCTGCGAAAGTCGTGATCAAGTGATATAATTAAGAAGTCTAATTTAATAAAATCGTGACCTTTAGTCAAACCCAGGAGTTTTCAATGTCAAGAAGGAGAGTGCACAATGACATCGAAGTAATCTCTCCAGTGCAGTTCCTTTTAATGGATTCTATTTCGTTCAGTTAAACAATCTCCATTTTGATATGAAAGCCACCCTCGTGTTAATTACTGTAGTGTCGAAGAGACTGCGTTAACATCATAGTATTTGGATTTCTGTGATACAAGCAGGGGTTCGGAAAAGAGGCTGCGGGGGCATCCTCCGAAAGCCACGAGACTATGAATCAGTTTTTGAAAGCAGTTGGACTCAACGAGATAAGAATTCAGCTGTACGCTCGCGGCAAAGAAGTTACAAAAGCTAGTAATTAGATATCGGTTTCCTAAGATGGAACTGCTGTTGGACCATTAAAGCTAATAATGGTCCAAATTCGGAGAAACCACACAACGAATTCCTTGGAAGAAAAATTAGTCGGAAGATATTACACAGATGGGAATTCGTTTGAAGATAGTATAAAATTATTTGGTAGTAGTATTTTTGTTTCTAGGGGGCTTCGCGGCTATGGTCACTTTGCACCTCTTCATAGAAAAAAAACCACATTGGACAAACGTCTATTCCATCGTCGGGGCTCGAACCCGCAGCCTTTGGATCAACGAGCGAGCGCACGGAGGCCAACTCAGCCGGTTGGAATGATTGCTAATTAAGAAACAGTGAAGCCTTTTGGAAAAGGTTTTTTTTTAATAAAAACAGGATTAATATCTACCCTTGACGCCTCTTTAGAAGGAACTGAAAAAATGATACAGTACATATCCGATATTTTCCTCATCGTATCATACATCTCTCGTCCAAATCTCCTTTCTTTCGTCATTTACCTAGGAATAAGAGTTTATTTTTATATTCTCAACCCATGCAAATATTTGTACAAGCCAACTTAACGGTCTATAAAGGCGACTGGAAAACTGTGCCAATGACTAGAAGAATGTTAACAGGAAGGATAACGGCGCTAAACTCGTTTGAAATGCTGCTGCGATCGTGCGAGTATGCATATGGCTTCGCGATCCGTACTGAGCCAGATTTGACGAGTCATCCGCGGGGCTGTTCAGAATGGAAAAGGCGACGACGTCCTTCACATTTACTTTCCCCTGACACTCTCCCGAGTCGCGGCTACTATAGGTGAGCAGCGACCTCGAATGCCTCCGCTATTTCCACCTCGACCGGAAAGGTTGTGTGTGGGCAATGATTTTTCTAATCTCTCCCTAATCCAACTATATCATTTCTGGATGAAAATTTCTGCGTGGGCAGTATTTTCTCTAGAAATAAACTCGTCGAAATGATTGTTTTAAAAAAAATAAAATCGAACTATTTCACTGATGACTTCCCCATCTGTGAAAAAGTGCGATTTTATTTTAACGCATATGATGTTACCCTTCCGTCCTTTTAGCGTACAATGACGTCTGAATCTACCCAATTCATCATCAAAGTAATACCTACGGAGCACGAATTACCACGCGCTGAATAATTTCCACATCGAATTATGAAACTGAAGTTAGTGGTACATCATGAGTGATTTATATAGAAAAATTAAGATGAATCCATGCCTTTCTGGCGAGCTTTCCCGACCTCTGCGGGGTTTTCCAGATGTCGCGGGCATGTAGCAATACGTGTACGTCCACTTCAACGCACAGATACGAAATCGACTCCCCCTGATGTATTTCGGGTAGACTTGAAGACAAAAATGAAAAATTCGGCCATGCCAATTAAAAGCCGAAGCATAAAGGTTCACACAAATCCTTCACGCAGGATAAAGGCTCACACTATCTCATGTGGTTGCACGACGGGAACATTCCAAGAAATTATCCAATCTAACCGTGTTGTAACCACTTAGTTCGTTACAACGTACTAAGTGTAACGAAATAAGTGCTCGCCCATAGTTGAAATAAATGTACACATATCGTAATGTTTCGTACAACAAGTTTCACCGTGATACGGAACAATAAAGTACTGATGTCTTATCACGGTGAAACGCATTGTAGAAAACAATAAATGCTATGGGAAAGTACGATGTGCATTTATTTCCGATTATAGCGATTCATAAATTCCACTAAAGCCTGAGGCCGAAAACTTTATTAACAGTGCTCGATTCGGGCAAGTGCCTAAGAGTAACTCCATCTCTAACAACCAGCCATGAGGTCCTCACAACCGAAAAATTTCCGGACTGGCAAATAAAATCATCAGACGCATTACCGATAGGAGTGATTCTCTCGCGAGACTCCAATTGGAATACCCTGAAGTATATGGCATCCATCTGAAAAGAGCGCCACTCATGAGATCTAGGATTTTCATCAAAGCGAGCTCGAAACGTTAAATATGTATCGTGCATCGAATACATGTATCGAGCTCGATACATTAAAAATTGCGACGATTAAGTCGAAGAGCGTTACCGTACATACTTTCAGAACTAGCTGTGAATCGTAGGAGAGAAGAATACAACGCCGGATTAAATTTATTGAAAAATTTTCCAACCGTTGATTTCGATAGTGAATTTTAGCCGATCATCCTTAGCCCTACCTACTCGTACATAGGGATATTCGAAGACATTTACGAAGTAAGAGAGATAGATAGCACAAACTAACAGATTTAGGGATTCTTTACTTTCCGTGAAAAATACGTGAAATTAACCAATCGAAAATGAATGAGACTATTTCTATAACTTGAGCGTCTTTAGGAGTGTTAATTTACAAACCGGTGTTCTCATCAACGTCCAATAAACCTTAGTGTAACTTTCAGGGATGACAATGTAGATCGTTTCCAGCGGCAACCCATTGGCCACGGCTACAACTTTTTTAAGTCTAGGCGATGATAGGACGGCTCGTGATCACGAGACCTCCGCGAGTTCGCAGCGGAGATAGGACGGCGCCGGATTCGAAAAAGGATGGAAGCAATACACGCACTCGGCCGGAGGGAGCTCTTCACGTGCGTTTGTTTCTAGTACGGAAATATCCATCCACGTTTTATATTCTTGCGGTAGTAAGGTTTCTACTCTTTAAAAAATAATTTATTCCAGACAATTTATTTTTAAAAATTTTTGTTTAACTTTAAAAATTTTTATTGCCGAATCCATTTTTTGCTATGTACTTTTTAAAAGAACAATACTCAAATGGTCTCTAGTTGGGCCTAAACCCCTGGAAACCCTAGGACAAAATGTTCAAGCCATTTTGTTTGACCGATTGGTGGTGATAACCAGTTATGAAATTTTATCAATCAGTGCAAGTGCTTGTTAGATGGAATTCCGGTGGCAATTGCAACATAACAAATGAAAATGAAGAATGGTCAACAAAGGAGGATTTTCAAACTGAAACAATTTAAAATAAACGGGTAGAATAAATTACCATATGTTCATAATCATAAATTTGGATAAAACCAGCTGAAATAAGGTTGTGAAGATCTTGCATTCGGTTTCCATCTGCCTCCATGAATTCTTATATAATGCCTGATTCTGAGCGCAGGCCCCTCAGAATCTTAATTCTAAGTTAATTTTTTGAGCACCTTTTGGAACCCAACTGACAATGGGGAGCACTGGGATTTGAGCTGAGGGGAGATAACTTCAGATGAGAATGACAGGAGTGTCAACTCTGTAGCAGAACAAATGAAAGCCACCCCATCCAAGAAATACTTTTTTCCTCATACATCCAATCATCAGCACCAAAGTCTTTATTCTATGATGTGATTATGTCCCTTACCGCAACAATATTATAACATTGTCTTTTATTCTAAATGATAATTAAGTTGAAGACTACACCAATCACATTTTCCACATGTACCAGTCATAGAATTCGCTCCAAGAAAGAACTATGAAGATAGTGAAAGTATTAGTTCCTAAATAATCCTTTTGAAAATTATATAATTAATATATACGATGAATATTATATATAATTAGTATATATGGAACTCAATATACAAATGATTTTATATAAAAACACAAATAATATACTTTTACCTTTCCATAAAACATTTTTGTGGAATGGCAAAGTATATTTTTTGTGTTTTACCAATAATCATCATAAAAGAGATCCACAAAGTCACACTTGCTATGACTGCTTATATTAACACTAAAGTTTATTAATGAATAAATTTTCCACATTCACCGATTTTCCTGTGGTCAATACAGTAATTATCCTTTTTGGAAAATATGTGCCAATCTTTCCTTTTGGTGAGTGTTAAGAGAGAATGGAAAAATTTTTTATTCGCGGAATAAGAATATTATCCCATTTAGCAGGTTTAGCCCTATGCTTACTAAAATCTCTCATTTTCTCGGCAATCCTTAAGTGGGCATAATTCTTTGCTGTTTTGAATACTAAAGAAAAATACCCAGTTACTGTCCAGAAAATATAAAATTTTCAGATCCAGTCTTTAGCCCCCAAAATCATTAATCTAACTTAATACAATGTGTTACCAAAACTTAAATCACACTTAGAAGGTTTATGATGTGCTATAAGTATTTAAAATCAACTGCAAATATGGTAGATGGAAGAAAGAAAAATTAATCAATATAATGCCAAATGAATACTCACCATGTTGACAGTCACTTCACCAACTTTGGTGGCTCCATGTTTCTGTCGAAATGCTTTGATTTTCTCCTGTTCTTTGGGGATCTTTACAGAGAGGACCTCCTTCAGATCTGTGCTCTCAGCAGAGAGATTTCGCAGGAGTACACAAACACTTGGATTTACCTAAGGTGAAGAAATCCAAGGACAAAAGATTAATTCTCCACAAAGAATAATCAAACACTCATATTATGAACCAGGCAATGTACTTATCTCCTTACATGGCTAATAATGGTTAACCCTTATTCAAAACCAGACCCTCGATCGTCAAACAAAGAAAGTCTTGTGGAGCTCTTTTATCTGATCTCAAGCAACTCATATTTTTTTTTATACTGCAAGGGACATTATTATCTGTACAATTTCACTCTTTCATCAGTAGTTACAGTAGTCAGTAATTCTAGATGATTGTCACATGCTTAAAGGGAAGTTATTTTGTATACATAGCATGTTTGTTGCTATTCAATGGCAGCACTTTATTGTATTTTTCCTAATTTTATTAGGATTAAAATGCTCCATTTATGCAGTATCCGAATTCACATTACATAATAATTACTGTACTGGTGGAGAGTTATGGCTCATGATATGAATGCATTATTTGGCATTACAACAATGATACATATATTACAAAGAAACTAAAGTCAGATTAACTTGTGAAAAATACAATCAGCAAATAGTATTGAATCCAGGGTATAGGCTGGAATATAGAAAACTATGATTTTTCCCCTTTTATCAAGAAGATAAAAATCAGAGACGGCGGCAATTGCAGGAAGTAATCGCAGGAAAAGACAGCCTCTACTTATTTTATTAACTCCCTTGATTTTTCCAAGTAATTTTCCATGAACTACTTAGATATGCTAATTAGGTCAATGCACATGAAATTAAATATTTGCTCTAATCGTTTGTCATTTCAAAGACGTGTGCACCATAGTAAAATTAAGTCACGACATACGCAAAGAAAACATCGCACAAATTTTGAAGGCAAAACTCGAGGCTTAAGTTCTTGTGGACGATGAAAAATATCAAGGCAATCATGAGGCATCAATTACAGCTTTCCTTGCATAAATTTGGCAACGGGTTAGCAGCTACCAAATGCAGACTGGACCAGATATCAGTGGATAAATTGGGTTCCGTCTGGAAGCGAATCACGGGGTTCAACATTTGAACCGGGGATCTAAATGCTCCATCCTATGAGTGAGCAAGCGAGGCTGTAGCTATTCAGCGAGCAAGCGAGGCTGTAGCAGGGGTATCAGCGCATCTCACATTCCAATGCCTGCCGGACAATCACAGTTGCCCTTTCCGAGGGTGAAAGGCCATACGAACACTACCCTACACAAATGCATTCAAGGAAGAATAAAAGCACAAGGGGACAACGGCCCATTATTTTCCCGGACGAATAAATTGACGCGGCGGTCTGCCTACCCCTCACAAAGGAGACAGGCCTAGGGCAAACATAAAAAAACCAAAGAGAGTGTAGCAGGAGCCTGCGGGGCAAACAGAATCATCTATGCCACGGACAGGAGAAATCTCCTATCCTGAACGCTAGTTAAACGTCAAGGCAGCAATGTTGCATAGTAACTGAATGGCGACCCTCTGGTTAGGCCTCTCCATTTGTATCCTCCATCAGGTTTGTAATATTCTTCCCGCCGCTCCCTTTACCGTGGAAAACGGGAAACAACACGACCATGGCATAAACAAATCTAAGATCACGCTTCGTAGAAAATTACTTAACTCGACCATTCGCTCATTGCTAAAGGCTAAGGTGGGTTACGTAGCCGGAACATTATCTCAAGCTCCAAGCAATTGATCGTACATCAACCCATAGTGACGATGCATCAATAACCAGTAACAAACCACTGGAGCCAAGAAGCTACAAAAAGATTATTTGGTAATGAAAGAACTTAGCGCAGACGGAGCGAGGGATGGAGGCGGTGATGACGCGCTTGGCTCTCTTCCCCAGACCCTCGATAATGCCCGCACTCCCTCAGACCCCCGAAGCCAGGGAATCGAGCGAAAACGTTTCATTACAGCAGTATACCCTTTCACTATCAACATTTTTGAAAGGGTCAGGAAATCGTGACCAAAAAGGCCTGCATTTATTGACAATGAAAAACTTCCAGCTGCACGTAACACGATACGGATTGGAGAGCCAACCAAGGTCGACAATGCCATTCGCACCTTTTTCAGTTGCATCGATCACACATGACCATGTACTATACATAACTAGGTCGGAGAAGCCCATTAAGATGAGTACTTATTCTACCGTTGCAACATATGTCTATTTCACAAGACACCAGTCACCCTCAAACACTGCTATAGGCCTCTTAGAAAACAACATGTAGTCGGTTTGAGTTACTGGTGCCCAACAATCGCAATATACGTCTACGATTTTAGTCCGCCATTTAGCTACAAGAAGTTTTTAATCGTTTTAATAAATGCAAAGTTCAGGAAGATTAGTTAACTTTTGCCTTAAATGTAATACTCATTAAAGTTAACACTAATTAATGCATCAAATTACAATAACAACAAGGAAGAATGGTGCAGTGACTAATAATTCTTATTCCGATAAAGACTAATGTGTGCAGTAACAAATCCGTATTAAAGATGAGCGTTTTTTCTCTGAACCCTTGACCCTGCCCACGCGCCGCTCTCACGAGCTGGGCAGCTAAAGGCCATTGAGACGCCGCGTGAAGCATGCCTTATCATGCATGGGCTGCTTAAAATGGTCATTAGATAAAGGGCATAAATAGTAATTGCTAACCATAAATTGCAATATGTTGTAGACTTTTTCACTAGTTATAGCTAAAAGTTACGGGGGTTAAACTACTCTAAACTGCCTATCTGTAACATCAATTATCAAATTTAAATACATATCAACCAGAAAATATAAACAGAATCGGTATTAGGGATAACAATTGCCAATGTGCAAAAATTAAATGGATTAACAACAAAATACTTTATACCTTTAAACAAAAAACCAATATTCTGAAAATTGTTGCAAACTTATTCACATTGCAGTATAAATTAATTATAAAGCATACCACGTTTTAAACATTGAATCAAAATCTGTGGATATCCATTTACATTCCTTAACGGTTCCCAACGATTTAACACAATCGATAGTACATAAGCTCCTCCTTCCAGATGGGAAGGGAAAATTCAACATTGAAATACTTACGTGGCAGGAATGTATTTTAAACTATACATCAACCATAGAATGATCAGGAAAATATATTATGTTTCCCAAGGAAGGATGACTAATTAAACTTTTCTTTAATTCATGTTCTAGATTTTTCTTCGTGAGAAAGAACATCTGATTGAATAAAATGAACTTAAAACAAGTAAAATTTAACCCTGTCGTACAAATTAAATTATCCTCGGAGCTTTGAAAGGCAATTACTGCATAATATGCGTCAAGCAGACGACAACTTGATAGAAAAATCGAAAAAGGGTATGCACATTATGGGGGTAGTACAGCAGATCGAAGAACACTTAAGGTTGGATAAGTATTTTAAATGAAATACGGGAAATATTTTTCAAATTGCTCAAAATAAACACTTACCTGAGTTGAAAAGATGACTCGCGGAGTTACTAAACGAAATAATGCCATTTTAAACGGCAATTCAGTTACACCTACGTCCCAAAAGCTGTTCGCAACTACACCACTGCCAGAATAAGAGGCCGGAAGAAAGGGTCACGTGACATAAATGAAATTTTATCGACAACCAAGAGGTGGCAGCGCTGCACAGTTGAGCAGACGAATTATAAACTCGGTAAACCTCCAAGGTTTCAATTATGTTATTTTGAACTCACATTAATTTGTTAGGGACAAATGGCATTAAAATGGCAAATGGATGGTATAAACTGGATGATGCCATTATTCCCATAAACTATAGCTAAAACCTACCTATTATGAAGCATAATTTCTCCGTGAATATAGTTTACCAGTAATGTTTTCCTTATTTCTAATAGCGTTGCATAAATATTTGATTGAATTGTCTGATTGAAAAAAATAGAATAAAATTTTTCATACTTACGATCCTGTTGTATGGATAAACATTTAAAATTTTTGCTCCTTATTTTTTTAAACTTGTGTTACTTTGTTAGTGACTATCTGATTTAATTTTACCTGAGTAGATTTTTCTGCGCTTGAAGACACTTTTGATTGTGCCATTAAAAATAAACACTGAAAGTAGAGGCCATATAGTGGCATTTGCAGCTATTTTAGACCTAGAAAATGTTTACAAAAAATTACATTCTTGAATGCGTTTGCGGCACGCTTTATATTCTTCTTAAAAGTTATCTCTGCCACTACCTATATTAATACATTCTATAATTTGCTAATTTAAAGAGCAAATTTTGGTATTCTGTTGTCTGTTCAATTAATACTAAATTGTGCAACTGTTTCTATTTTAAAACGATTTGAAAGTTGCATCACAAGCAAAACAGGAAATGAGGCAGGAAGCCATCTAGTAGCCAGTTGTATAATAAACTAAAAATCAAGTCACCGGGAAATTCAATCTAAATTCCGAGTCATTCATTTCATTTACAAATATTTTCCTAATTACAGAGCTATATTTCAAGTTAGTTGTTTCAATAAAATTTTCATTAGTACAAAAAAGAAAATGATAAATTTAGGAGAATGCACTCTGTTGATACTTGCGTTAAGAACGGTTAAATATAAACTATTCCTGTTATGAGCTTTTTTACGGTTACGTTCGTGTATAGTGGTGTATTCATAGCTCTCTTCGTTCATTTGTCTCTCTCACGTTCAATCTATTTATAATTGTTATTATCGATTTTTTTAATAATTGTAACTGAAGTTGATAATAGTATAATTGGGAGCTTGTTCCAGCAACACTTCCGCCGTTTTAGAAGTTATTTCAAAAGATATGTAATTAAAATAATTAGTGATCCAAACAACAAGAAACCAATAGGTGATCATAACGGTTTTCCGTTTAAGAACTATGTACACTAACATGGCTTTGCGAGCTACGTTTATAAATCATATCGCACAATCTTTCGGTTTTTATTTAGTCTCGATGGCATTATTTGTATTCACATAATTGCAGATGCACATTGCCTTACTATCCACGTCTTGGAAATTTTAGTCATGCCTTTCTTAGCCATAGTTTTTAAAACTATAAGTTATTTTGATCCATATAGATTTCACTTCAGCGTCACCATAGATCCAACGCAAAAAGAAGGAAACTTCTTCGCATTGAGCAGAATAAAATCACCAGCAACTTTTTCTCAACGGTGGCCTCAGCATTAAACTAATTCTAAATGTGTGCTACTTTTTCCCATGGAAAAAAGATGAGATTTAAAATTGAAAATTCAGTAATTGTATTTATAGAATAAAAGTTCGGCAAGATCACGACTGTCATTATTTTGGCTAAATGTTGGGGCCAACATTTTGTAAAGTAAATGCCTACTTCTGTGTGAGAGAAAATGTCTGATACATTCTTTCAATTCCCTAATGGAAATAATGTCACCTCCCAGTGATACAAATGTAATTGAAAATGAAGTGAATACTTTATGTAAGTCATTTTCAATTACAGTACTCTCAAGGGAGGACACCTCAGTACTCCAAAGAAAACAATTTATTGTAAAATGATGGCACAAATTACCACCTACACCCCAATGGTGTGGGTGGAGGAATCAAGGATTGTGGGCCTGGTAAAAGACCATGAGCACTTTGGGGAGTGGATTCAAGCAAGTGCTGGACTTATATCACTATAATCCATAATACATTTTTTGGTATCTTAAACCAAAATTACCAAAAATAAACCTTTTGAGTAGTCATTTAAAATCTTGACACACCATTCTTTATTGTATCCATTGTACTGATATAAATTTTTATGTTTTGAATTTACTCAGAGTTCTGATATGTAGTTTTGAGCAAACAGCAATTAGAAAAATAGCAGATGGTCATAGAATAAATGTAGACTACAAAGAGACAGGTATATGTTTTATGAAGTTTAGTAGTTTAGAATATTATATACTTGATGTTCATCTTTTTAATGCAAATATAAATCTTGTCATGGTCTTTGTTTTCATATGCATAATTTTCCATGTCCTGATCAGCACACACACTGCAAATGCATTCCTAAAATTCATTCAGATTTCATCTACATCTTGGTAATTTTATGAATATTAACCCTTTTGCACAGAATGACCAATATATCAAGCATTAGTAATTTTTTTGGTCAATTTTCCTTTATTTTTTTACACACACTTGTATGCAGAGACTATAATATACCAGTTTAGGATTTGGTGCAAAAGGGTTAAGGTGGACAATGTAATAATAACTTAACTATCTACTAAAGTTTTGGTTGCAAGAAAAATCAGCAATATCAACATTCAATTTAAGAACTCATAAATAATTTTTAAGATTGGTTTCACTTGATATAATTGATTTATTACTTCCTTACTTGCTAAACTCCTTGATGTTGTAAAGGAACAGGTGTGAATATTTGATTGAAAGTGATAAACATAGCTGCAAGTCCCTTGGCATGAATTATATTCCTATGACTCCCAACAATAAGAGAACTCCAATGCACTGTCTTTCTCAAACAATAAAATAAAAACCTTTATGGCATACATTTAAGAAAACAGACTACCAATTATAGAAGATGCAGTGAAATATTTCACTTTTGCATAATGCTGGTGAGAGTTTAAAAGACATCATTTTTGAAAGCAGCACCCTTGAAATTCATATTTGTTCAATTGAATCTCATAATATTAACACACTTTAGTACAAACTAGTTGATGACTGTGTACTGAAGATATTAAGTTATTTCAAAGGTTTTTGCCATCTTAGGTTGTATGACAATTTCATTGATTCTTTTATTTTAAAAGTTCATGATGAAAAAAATTCTTCAACTTCCGTAATAGCCTCAGCAGTCTCTTGAATTATTCTTCTGGGTCAATTTGGATAAGAGAAAAAGTCATTATTTCACCGCTATAGTATGTCCAGTTTTTATACTCTCATTGTTCCAATTTTTTATAACAATAATTATTAGATGGTTCTCGCTGTATTTCCCGGAGACAGATATCACATTCTATGATAATGGCAAGAAAAGGGTCACATCTGAAGAGTGGGACTACTTTAAGGATTCCAGACACAGGTACAAGCTAGCAAAAGAAGTACCAAAAAGACTTCTACAGTAGGATATAGGTATCCCTGAGGTGACAAGGCTTCACAGAATCCTCAATATAGACCCAAGAGCAGGGGTTAGGTCTCTTCTGCTTTCCTTAGTAGACTTGACATCTTCCGACAAGGAAGCACTAAAGCACACATTAAAGACCCAATTTCCTGGCTCCAGTGAGGAATCAACGATGTGCATGAGGACTGCCGTGCATCTGGGTCTGATAGAATTGTGACTGCCCTCAAGCATCATTATCTACAAAATAATGGAGTAGGCTCTATCCAGCTTTGCTCTATACTAATCTATGCAACCACCTCATACAAGAGAACAGAGAGCTTCACCACCTCCTGCTAGTATGCATAATTTGATCATGCCTTTCATATGGTTATGTACCCAAGGCCTGGAGAGCAACCACAGTGGCTTTCATTCCTAAACCATGAAAGACAGACTTCAAAAAGGCCAATTGTTTATGGGTATCATTCTGATGTCATTCCTTCTGAAGACTTCTTAAGTCAACAGATTGAAACACAAGAGAAGGTCCCAGAGGGACTTGTGAATTAAGTTACTTGCCTTATTCGTAGACTTACTCATAGTCAAGCACTAACGGCAGATAAATTTAGTTTAGCTTCTAAATCTTAAAATAATTTTGTCTCTAATTCCTGAGCCAGCAACAATTCAAGTGAAAGCATAACAGCCAATGAACAGCTCTATCAATTGAAATGCAAGTGTCTTTTCATACAGTATATGCTGAATAAACCAGATAAATTCAGAATCAAGTACTGGGTTTTGGGTGATGTGAAATCTAAACAGTCTAAATGCATTTCTGTTTTGTGGGAAAGATGAAGAGTCCATCAAGTCAACCATTGGGCGACTGTATTGTAATGAGATTGACTTAGCCATATAAGAATTCAGGCATTAACATTATTTGCAACTATTATTTTTAATTGATTCATCTGGCTAAAAACTTGGAAAAACGGAAAATTTCTCTTGCTGTAACTTTAAGAAAAAACAGGCGAGACTTATTTCCTTCTATCTGCTTAATTAATTAAATTCATTTAACTAGAGTATACAAAAACACTTAAGGCCATACTCTTATAAATTCTTCTTCCTCCTATGGTGCTACTATCTGGTATGGGTCTTTGCCTTCTGTAAAGATTTTCGCCATTCCTCTCTTCTTATGGCAACTGCTTTACAGTTCCTTACTCCAATGTCATTCATGTCGGTGTTCATGCTATCCAACCATCTTTTTTTATCAGCGATAGTTTCAGGATTAACTCTTTGAAATTCATTTAACCCACCATATAACCATCACCCACTGAGTAAATTAAAGGCCAGCAACCCCAATTGGAAAGTACTAATTCCTCCAGTTTGAAGATTGATGCCCAAAGGAAGCTGTTTCAAGTTCTGACAATGACTACAGGTATTCGCAAAACAGGTGAGATAACCCAGTCCCAACTTCAAGCCATCTACAGCTGAGTGTTTCCATGACCCCCAGGAGATTGAGATGCCTGTTAACTCCGTAGTGACCCTACAATTGTTCTCAGTTTACGACAAATGTTTCCTGACAATGCTGGACCTTGCTCCCCCAATGTGGAGCTTGTTCCTCCTTATTCCCCATGAGGTTTGCTAGATCTTGAAGTGCTGAGTTTAAATCCATTCTCTGACTTCACTATAGCAGGAGAATAGAAAAGATTGGTTTAGGACCATTTAAAACATACTTGGTCCCTGCTTTGGCCAGTTCATCAGCAACCTCATTTCAGGAAATATGTACCTTCATGGCTAGGAATCCAGGAAAGCATGTCATTATTGTGCCTGGCAGTGCTACTGTATGATTTGCAGCATGGAGATTTAACACTAGGATGGGAGTTTCATGCTACGTGGGAGCATGGCTAGGAGTCATTTGATCCCAACTTCATTTTATCAAATTAAAAGACGTTTTTTCTTCCCATAGACCTTTATTGTAGTTTTGTTTGTTATTGTAGTTTTGTTGTGTAATGTTTTTTTCATTCTTTAAAATCCCATCTTAGCATTTAGTTGGTATTCCTATTGGTAACAATGCATAATTATTAATTATAAAAATCATGAATTAAATAATATTCAGAGGTCATGAGTCTCAAATTTATAGTCACTCTAATCATGAAATTGCATTATTTTTACTTAATACAAAATATCTGCTTCAAAATTTTATTCTGAGCATAACAGTCTTTACCTTGGATCAACTAAAGAAGAAACAATCCAATATCCCAGTACAAATACTTAGGTATTATTATAGACGAGCATCTAAAATGGGATCAACACATAAACATGATATTAAGCAGCTTGAAAATAGTAAAACAAAGTTTTATTTTATCAGAAATAAGTGACCACTTAGTTTTATGAGAGTAATTTACTTTGCACTACTGGAATCTAAGATTAACTATGGTTTATTGGTGTAGAGAGGTGTCAACCAGGGAAAATATGAAATAAAGCAGAATCTTCTCTAAAGGGAAATGTCAGATCAATAACCTGTAAAGGACCCTCTGAACCATCCTTCCCCATTTTCAGGGATCCAAGATTACTCCCACTGAGGCACCTATATGTTTACAAGGTGCTAAGAGTATTCTTTCTGCAAAGTGGTAATAAACCCAGAGTCCAGAACAAGCCACATTCTTATTTATTAAGGGACAATTTTTCTTTTGTTTTACCTAAGCCCCAAATGACAATTTTCAAAAGGAGTTTTATTTTTATGGGGTCCAAGACTTACAATATGTTACCTAGTAATATAAAGGGTATAAATAGCGAGATAATATTCCTGGAGACGGTTAAAAGATGGTTATTCTATTTTGATAATGTTAATTAAAAAAAAATATTATTGCATCTGTTTTTGACATCTGTGTTTCTAACTGTATCAATGCCGATATTAATTTACAATGTATGTATTGCATTACTATTTTGAAGGTGGCACACATACAGGTGGAATGCCTTTTGGGTTACCTAGCTCCCTGAAGTATAATTTGTAAAGAATCTACATATATATGTAATGTATGATGTATCAGGAACAATAAAATTATTATTATTACATGTATGGACATATGTATAGCTGAACCAATGCCATTGGTCAATAATAAACAAGTAAATTAAAGAAAACTGGAGGGGACTTTCAAAAAAACCACGAGGGAGCATCAAAGAAAATCCATTTCAGTTCTATTAATTAAAAGTTGTAAAATTAGGAAACCAAAGACTTATTTGGAATAACTTTCACATTATAGACTTTCGCCATCATTAACTACCTAATGCTTTATTAAAGCTGCTATGGAAATATTATCAACCTAACTAAAGTAATGTTCAATTTGGAAAAGTCAACTGTGTATATGATAATAGTATGTATACTCTAGGAACTGAAATATCACTAAAACCATTAGAAACCCACAGGGAAGGTTTTAAAATGATAGCAATAGAATATACTTATCACAGTTTTAATCAAATATTCCATCAGAATTTTTCCTCCATTGATTTCATCAGCAATGGTCAAGTGAACAAAATGAGATATGTGAATTAATCACACACATCAAAACTAAGAATAACATTTTGGCATATAAGCATATCATAAAATGACTAACCTCATTTTTTTCTAAGTGGTAGACACCCAAATCATTATTTACAAAATTCAATGCTAAAAATTTAGCTTGTTGGTTTTCAAACATTTATTTTGCCCTACCAGTGAGGGTTGATGATAATGACAACAAATCAACATTCAAAAACAACAAGAAAATAATATATTTTCTATTTTAAATAACTTAGATAGAAAATGCCTCTTCATCAGTCCCAAAATTTATTTCTAAATATGCTGCAAAAAGCTAGAGTTTATTCACTATTTTTATTTAGAGCTTGTATGAACTCCTCTAACTTCTCTTGTATCTGCCTGACTCGTTCTGTAAGTGTAAGAAAACATTATTGAAAGGTTAATTAAATTAAAAATATAAAAAAACAAGATTTCTTAACTACAGCTTGATAATTCTGTCAAAGAAATAACTTTTAAAATACAAAGGGAAGTGTTTGAAAAAGCTTACTTAGTTCTTCAGCCAGAGTAACTCTTCTTCCAGTCAATAGAGTTTCCATTTTTACCTTATCTTGACTGTAGTCTTCCAACACTTCCTTAATTTCCTTATTTAACCTCCGAGCTGAAAAGAAATTTAAAAAATTATCCAATGAATATGCTGATTAATAAAAACATCCGGGAAGAGACAACATACCTTCTCTGTTCATGACTTGCTGACGCAGTGCATTAGAAGTGACCCGTAACATTTGTTGAATCCTCCAAAACAATACGACTTGGTTGCAATCAGTCTCAAACTGAAAATAAGACATGAGAATTTGTTCCACAGGAATGTTTCTTAAATTCAGGAAGAATGACTGGAAGAAATACTAGATAAAAAGTCAATTATTGCTCATTTTGGACCATATGATTAAATTATGGCAGTCCATAATGCTCAATATTGGAAATTATCATTGTGAAATCAACATGAACTTGAAAAACAGGTTATAACAGGGAGCAGGTCAGTCAACTGTACAATCTGTAGACACTAATCAATTATGATACAAACATAAGGGATCACTCTTTGAAACCTAACTCAGGAAAACCTCCAAAGAATGAATGCTCAAATAAGATGATGATTTATGACATAGTACGTGATCAACAATTGTACCACAACACATACCACATATGTGTTGTGGTATCCTGGTTATCCATGTGTTAAAGTATCCAACATTTGGGTTTCAAAAAATTGTACCTTTCACTAATTTTATTTGATCACTTTCAAAACATTAACCCTGAAAGATCACACACTTCTTCCAATGGTTCTGCCAAAGATGGTGACACCAAGCGAATGCTATGAAGCTCCACTTTCTATCTTCTCACACAACTCACACCATGTTACTTTCATCATGGTTTTCAGAAGAGATGAAAGCCAATAGGTGCCATATCAGGAGAGTAGGGAGCCAATCAAACAAGTGGTGTGTTGTTCTTGGTCAGGAAAGCTTGGGTAATGTGGGCTGAATGAGCAGGTGCATTGTCATGATGGAGTTGCCAATTCTTCTGTGCCCACATGTCTGGCTGCTTTTGAAGAGCAGCATCACAAAGGCAACGAAGAACCTCCAGGTAGTAAACATTATTAATTTTTTGGACTTACAGTGCACACTCATGATGATTCAAAGAGAGAGGTCAACATCATCTTCAATTTGTGGTGAACATTTTGTGCTTTTTGAGGTCAGATGCTTCCAATGGGAGAACTGGATCTTCATTTTAGAGTCGTGACTTGCACGACCCAACATGTTCTGAACAACACTCATGCAGGGTTCCTTCTGTTGCTCTGCCACCACCTTAGGGATGAATTTCACAAGCACTTTTCACCTGCTTAAATCCTCCATTAAAATGGCATGTACTGATGCCAAGCTTAGTTCCACTTGTCACACAATTTCTTAGATTGTTATGATGGCGCTCCAAGACTATTTACCAAACCTTCTCAATCAGCTACTCACTTCAGCTTGTGGACTGTCTACCTGCATAATGGTCTCCAATAAGGTGTGGCCATATTTGATACAATTATACCAGTACTTGATCTGAGTTTGACCCATGGTATCATTACCAAATGCCTGCGGAATCCTCTGGATGGTTTTAGCATTAGTAACACCAAGCTTTAGGCAAAACAATGTAATATATCTGCTAAATGTGTTTGGTCATCTTGAATGAAAATCTGAGAAGTAATAATGACATATCTATACAGTAGGCATTACAGGCAAGAAATGACATGACCCATTGGTATGCAAATTTCATTGTATATGCAGGAAAGGTTGAATGCTTTTTTTAATACTCTGAATTTATATAATACTTGTTCACCACATATTAATGGCCTTTTGCTTGTCTTAACATGAATATCTTCTAACATTTTCAAAAGATACATGAGGCCCTGTTTAATATAACTTGGTCTGCTAAACATCTCTTGTAAAATAAATATGACCTTTCCAAAATAATTGTTAAATGTTCTCAGCTGAAATTCCTCATACAACTAAAAGTAAAGAACAAAACAGTAATCTAAGAAATAAGTTACAAAATTTGCAATTTCCACTTTAAAGTGGAAATTG
>WURS02000018.1:4212174-4241410 GCA_011762765.2 Rhinocypha anisoptera
TGACGCCGTAGCGTTGAAACTAGTTGTACCAAATTAAAAATCAAGTGGAAAAATACAGAGTACGTTGTTCCTTTTCTCAGAAATGGATTTCCACATAGTTATGCCTGATAATATACAATCTATTGTATTCTTTAAATTGAATGATCAAAAGAAGTCATTTAATGTTTTAGCTGAAAATTTCTTATCGTATTTCTTATTATATTGTATTTGTAATTTTTCGCATGTATCATGTGTTGTACTAAATAAAATGGTATTCTTTTCTATAAATCTACTTCCTTTCGAAATGCTCCTACGTCCTGTACAAATTTTCCACACGCATTGGAGGGATGATCTGGGAGGGGGTGGGGAAAGTAGTGGAGATATTTCTCCGATCGACTTTAGTTGCAGCCGCGCTTGAGTAGGCGCTGCCATCAGGATGGATAATATTGTTGCAGACAATCAGCAGGGTAGCCTCGGTCAGTGCCCCATCGATTACACTGCACTGGCAACCTCCCAAATAGGTGACGAGGAAATGCAGTGGTTCCTTTCCCCCAAGTCCTCCCTGTGACTGAAAAAGAGATTCGAATCAATGGTGATGATGCTGAAGTCTCCTGCGATACTTCGACAGATGTTGTGCATCCATACCTAATAGCCCCATTTCGCAGGTCAGCATTCAACATACTCCATTCCTTACTCCACCCTGGCATCTGAACCTCTGTGAACATTTTGTGTGGCTTGCCCTACGAAAAGACTGTCGGAATTGGGCTTGGTCTTGCTTAGAATGCCAGCAGTGCAAAGTTCATCATCATGTCCACACCCCTATTGGAAGTTTCCCCCTCCCCTCAGGAGGCTTCCATCATATTCATGTGGATATCATCCATCCCTTGCCTCATTCTAATGGTTCCTGCTACTGTCTGTTATGGACCGTTTCACGCAATGGCCATATTCCCGATAGAACAAATATCCTCTTGTGCCATCAAGTTGTATGTTCCATCCCAACCTCAAGGATTAGAATAATCAATTAAAAGATTAAGACTGTAATGATAAAATACAAGCCATATACCATGTCCCCACTTATGCTGATGTGAGTAGCACAGCCTCTCCTTGTATACGAGTATATACAACATAGCAGATTTTGTGCAAAAATAATTTTTTAAAATGTTAAGGTGTGTGGAAGGGCCAAAGGGAGATCATGAAGCAAAAGATACTTATCTGACAAGAAAAAATAAGGGCAGTTCACTGGTTCCATCAACAAACAAAATAAAAACATGCAGGGCAGGGGAAAGTTTTTTTAGTGTTCATGATGCCACAGGGAATATAGCTAAAACTGGAATTTTGGCCATTTTAATGACTCGAACCCTATCCCAGGTAGATAAGGTCTAATATAATGCATAGTTAAAATATTACTCTTCTTTCATTTTAACCAATGTCTAGTTTCTTCATCACCTGGAACTCTTATTCCATTTCTCATTATCAAAAGCCTTTCTTAGTTAACAAATGCTACATATAGTGATTTATTAAATGAATATTTTTTCTACCAATATTCTGAGTAGTAGTAGCATTTTAGTTTATAGGGTGCTTCGATGGCTATGGTCATTTTGCACCTCTTCCAGTCATAGAAAAACCCATTTGGACTAACACAACACCCATGCCCTAGGCAGGACTCGAACCTTTGGGCTAGCTGGTGAACATGTCCACCAGGCTAATCCAGTCAGCAATATTTTGAGCTTTATTCTTTCTAAATTTGAACTGGTTCTCTGATAGGTTTACTTCAATTTTTCCCTCCAGCCTCCAGTTAATTATTCTCATCAATATTTTGGAGGCACATGAGATTAAGTTCAGCATTTGGTGTTCCTCAAATTTTTCTATCCTCATTTTCTTCAGATGAAAAGGATATTATCCCTCAAATGTGAAGCATCTTCCCCAAATGATTTGGTAGCCATGGTGAGTTTATACCAGTCCTCTCTCAGGGCATATTTTCCCCCATGGTTGAACTCAACAACACCTCTCTCATCAATGACAATGATTTTCGACTACCACCCACTGAAATTTCTATCAAGGATATCCTGAGTCAATGTACGACAGACATATCTTCCCATTGGGGCCAAATAATGAACCTGCGAAGGTACCATGTTTATCCAAGATGGTGTTTGGTGAATTAATGCATTGAAATATTTTTGAAATACTGCATACTAAAGATGGTGGACAGACTTTGTCTTCTAGTTTAAGTTTCAGCAATACCATCTATTATGGTGTGTGGTTGGTACTAATAATTCTTACTGAGAACCACAAAGCACAGCAAATGGGATCTTCCCTAGACTTTCTCATGGGGTGTGATGTAGAAAGGCACTGTAACTGCTGAGATAAAACCACAGTTCATGATGTCTTTCTTCAGCATCAAAGAAAATTGCAGGAAAGGTTCTATTTTCTGGGATACAAAATGATTATTGCTTGCGGGGTTCATGGAATGTGGAATGATGCCACATCGTGAATTCTCTTGTGAAAATTTATAAAAAACTGAAATGAACAATTAAAAAAAAATGTTGTACTGAAACAGAGTAAAAAATAAGTTCACTGTGGAGGCCATCACTTGGTGGAATTCCATGATAGAGTGATGGTTTTTTAAAATAACTGTTATATTTCCACAAAAGATAAAAAATTACAAAACACGACCGGTTTCGGCGATGATTGCCATCATGTGGTCAGATGATGGCGATCATCTCAGAAAACGGTCGTGTTTTGTAATTTTTTATCTTTTGTGGAAATATAAGTTATTTAAAAAACCATCACCCAAAAAAATAAGTATAGAAAACTTCACTCATTTTATAAATTATGTTGTGAGGTCCTGGTATATCGTATAATATTGGCTATCACCATCTCTTACACTCCTGGGGGGCTATTCTGTAACTTGGAAACATAGATCAGATCATATATCATGGAAACCTGGTCTTTGGGAAGAGAGGTTAAGCACAGACTAGGTATTTGAGGAGAGATGTGATAAAGTAAAATGAACAGAGAAAGACAAATGAAAAAGTGCTAAAGATATTGTAGGAGGGGAATTTGTTCGATAAAGTTCTGGAGATTTAGGAAATGGAGTTGGTAGAACATCCTTGCTCAGGAGTTAATAGAGCATGCTTCCTTTTAACCTCCATATAAAGTGGGAATGTTGATTCATCTGATGGACAGAGGGAATACAATTTTTCAGCTAAGTGACACGGTCAAACAAATGTTCTTTTCAATTGTGTCAAAAAAGTCAAACAAATAATTAATGATTGTGAACCATGAGCACTATTTCAGTTGCATGTCTTCATAATTAGCTTAAGCAGTTCAACCTTCTTTGAAAAGACAGGTTAAACTCCCACACAACCTCCCATGATAATTCAAATCTCATAAGAGAAATTTTAGATAGTTAGGCTCTCTAAATGTGGTAATGTTTATATTATCTCAGTTTGTAGGTATCACAACTTACCAATAAACCATTTTATGCTATCATAAAATCATCAGAAACCTCACAAATGTATGGGGGAAGAAAGTTAAATAATAAAATATACCATCATATGTTAACTATAACTTTGGATCTTAAGTAAAACCATCCTATTCAGTCTCTCATCTCTTCTGCACTATAAAACGAGGGAATCCGTCGTTTTATAGTGCAATTAGGAATTAAGGTTACAATAATTATATAAGACAAAATGAAATAATGTTATATTATAAAAAACGATCAAAGTGAAAGAGGAATTTCAGTTGAAGGGCCAGTTGGTTTCATCATCACTGTTTATTGTCATTTAAATAATGGAATAATCAAATATTAAAACACTATTCTTCTGTTCAGGCGAAACGATGACCAAAATCGTTAAATACCATGAACGGTAAACCTACGTACGAGAAAATGCCAATCAATGATGCTTTAAGAAGTTCAACTGGAGAACATTTAAATACAGAGCAGAATCCCTTGTTATAAAAAACATACCCACCAACGACTTATACATATCTAATTTTCTGCAAAAAAAGTTGAGAAAAATTCCACCCAGAATGCAAACCGTTTTGCTAACGGCACAAGAGGATGTATACTACCTCAAATCGCTAAAAACTAAGAGACATACCAGAAAGTTCAATAAACTTTCGTTGAGCGCCGTAGGAATTTGGCCAATTTTCGAAATCAAAAATGCATTGCACATAAAGTTTCTAAATATACTTTCAGAGTTTTTACCTTACAAATTAAAATATCAACTATCACAGGATAAAATCATGGTTCGAGTTTTGTTTTAACGTGACCATGCTTTTCGCATTATTAGGTCAAGGTTATCTAACCTAAGATTAGGACTGCGCACATTTATATTTTGAACAGTATATGGTATAAAAAATATTTGATGATACCCCACGATGGTAAATATTCTGTTACTTAAATAATAATAAAAACAAGCGAAAGTACAATAAATTTGAATCCACGTCTTATGTAGACTTGCGAAGGAAAAGGATGTTAATTATTCTTTTTGAGTATCATACGATACATTAAATAATAAATATGCAACACTTAAATCGTGGATAATTAAGTTTTTTACAATATATTACTTCAGCAACATGGCAAGATATTGCGACACGATATTTTCACATACTTCGCCAAATGTGATCATATACACAAAAATTAAACCATTGCTTACACTCCACCAACTTTCATAAAATATAAAATCAATAAAAAGTTTGTTATAATGCTAACAAAACTAAATAGTTCACAGATGAAATTTGACTAATCTGCAGATTAACTTCGGCGTATTCGGGTTGCATATATTGACGTAAACCAATAAACTTCATAATCGATTGCTCTTTCGCTTCAAATTTAAGTAAAAGAAAAGAAAAATAAAATCTTCAGTGTCTCGTGAATGATAATAAGTCTCCACACAATGCATAAATAATTGCTAACTACAGACGCAAACTAAATTCCAACATAAAATATCATAACAAGCAGAACCCTCTTCTGAGTCAACTTCCTTCAACTTTTTTTTTCGGGACGCATTCCAGAGTTTATTTGCTAAAAATTTTAAAAATATAAAAAATAGTGCTGTTGCATGTATAATTAAAACTAATCAATGTTTTAATTCCATTTTACATTACTTTGAAATTCAAGCATCATTTATTGAATTCTTGTCTAAGGATTAAATTTCTCGTAAGTGCGCAACATGGCGGATGGCGAGTAGGGAAACACCAACTAGGGAAATGAGTCTGTGTAGTAATCTCCAAAGAAACTATAAATTTATAGTTTCCACGCTCTTTTGACGCAAAAATGGTTCTCTAAGGTTTGTAATTTGTTAATTACAGGGTCTTGTTGTATGAAAACTTAGTGAATTTTTGTTTAACGTTTAAGATGGTTCCTCTCGTCGCCCCTTTATTGACCTGCTAGCCTGTTTTGGTTATTTCGTGTTTTCATATTATTGCGGAAGGGTCTTGGTTATTTTGAAAATTATGATACCAATATTTGCTTGCATTTATTTAACTTTTCATTTTAAAGATACAACCAATTTGTAAAAAATCCGAAACGCTGTCATTGTGAGCATTGTTGCTAGTGCTAGCCATGATGAAAAAAATCAATCAGAAGTTTACAGCACATTTGCCAAACCTTAAATCCAGCCACTTTGCAGTGATCATATGCCATTATTGTCCGCTTTAATTAGATAATCTACGGGATGAAATACTTCTGTCATTACTTATATGAAGTATTTTGCCTTTAATGTGAACAATATGTTAATATTTTCGTTTCTTTCAGTTATGATTACTTGATGGGTCTTACTGATTGGACTGGGCAGCATAATTGGAAATAGCTTAAGGAATATCTGCACCACACCTTAAAATGGATCCTAATGTTTGCCCTGTCTGCACTCTATACCTTCGGGAAGGCATTACTTTGCATAACCACCTCAATACTCACCCGAAGGACCAAGTTATTGAAGCATTGGTGAGATGTGCATCCCTTGGAGTGCCCGGTTCAGTCAGAAACGAAGCAAATGAAAGTGTTCAAGATCCCGTAACTTCCGCTCAGCCCAGTATCGAGTCTTCAACGACTCCAGTTCATCACTTTGCAAGCCCCGTACAGACTCTTACATCTGTACCATCTTCAGGATCTGTGTCAGTCTCTAGTCCTTATGGAATCACAGGCCCAATCACCTTGCCCAATACCATTCCTTCTCAAAATGCCATCGGTACTTCAAGCCAAAACTCCAATCCCATATCGCCTTTGCAGCCATTTACTATAGGTTTGGGCAGTTCTGGCAACCAATATGCCAGCACTTTTGCATACCAACAGTTCTGTGGCGGTGGGGACGGAACCTTTGGAGGAGGTCCTCTATTACTGACAATGAGTCCACAACAGCAATATGCAGCATATAGCAGCAGCAGTAGTAGCAGTAGCAATTCAGTTCTACAAATGGTCTTTAATCCCTATTCTGTAGACCAAGTAATTGGAAGTCAACCTTATCCCACCTCTGGACTTATAGCAGGCATTGGTATTGGACCTACTTTGCAAACATGCCAGCAGGTAATGTAAACAAACCTAATTGGTTCATTGAAATATGTAGTAATGGTTTTATTTTTTAATCCAACGTATTCTTCCTTTTTATGGTCTAGTTGAGGACAAATTCTTACAGTACTAGTGACACTTTGCATGTTCAAGCCGATTTTAAAAGATCAGGGCTAGTGACCTACAATACTTCATTTGTATCACAAATACATGTACATGAGTATTAAAAACTTGATAACTAGAACATTGCAAAAAATCATATAAGATATTGTCAAATTTTTTCTTTTGGTTTATCAAAACAAAATTTTTTAATAAGTAGTTAAGTTTAGAATCTGTTGTGGCGCATTTAATATTTTATACAAGATTTTATTTTGGTTAGCTATAGCACTGAAAAATATAAACAATAAGTGAAAAATATGCTTATATAAATACAATAGTTGTCTACCTTGAGAAGTATCAACAATATTTATATAGCAGAGAATGGCTACTTGCTGATATTTAATCATGTTCATGTTAATATTGCCATACACTATATTCCAGGGGTGGGCATGCATGAGGCGAATGACAGCTGCATTTTGGGTTTTAATACATTTTAAAAAGCCAAGGGTACATAGTACGAAATACACTAATTCAAATTTAATTTCTGTAATATAATATAATAAAATTGGCACAGCAAAATATTAGTAACTTAGTTAATGTCAAAAGATTCAGCGAAAAAGTTCTAAAATAATAAAAAAGAATGGATTTAAATTATCAGTGGGAGCTAATTAATGAAGAATTGGATATGCCAACCACTACTTAAGTATGCTATCAGAATTCAGTCTAAATTTCCTTGTTTTGACATAAGAACACTGTTGTGGGATGATTATTATCTACATCTGCAAAAAAAAGTTTAATAAAGGCATGTACTTATAATCTTCAATATTACAATAAACTTCCCTCTCTACTTGGCTGACTTTTGAAACATAAATTTAAATAAGTTCGAAGGTTAAAGAATCTTCCACAAAGATTAACCGTAAATGTGGTTCCTATTTCCTCCAAGGTATATCTTTCAAAACACAGGTGACAAATTTAATGTTAATTTAATAATTTTATCATGACCCATCTCTCTTTATAAGCTACATTTGCTTTCACAAATGGAGGTGAAGTAGTTTAATGGACAGAGATGTATTTTAACTGATTTTTGGAAGCTGTTGAGATTTTCTCCGTCAGCTTGTTGTTCTAAGGGGGAGGATGGTTCATGTTTATTGGAGAAATAGATCTGATGGTAAAACAAGAAAGCAAGTTCATAAAAATGTGGTAAAAAGATATTGTGATTCAATAATTTGTGTAAATAACACTGGGGAGGAGGATTTAATTGTCATTTCATTCATAATGTTATGGAATCTTTTCATCATGAAAATATACAACACTAGGTTACTCCTTGGGAGTCTTTTTATTTGTAATTTTTCAGGTTTCAATGACAAAGTGTCATTTTCAGGTGAGAAACTACCAAATATGGGTCTATATAAACGAAAAGGTTGTTAGGGGAGAGGTAGGGGTTCCTCAAGAGGGATTTGTTTTCAATGGAAAGATAGAGATTATCTTCCATCATTTACTGAGCCGATAAATAATTTTCTGGCTTCCATTTTGAATGGGCAGCATCACTATCCCTTTCTCGCTGATGTCTTTTGATAAATTCCCCAGTTACCTAGAGAACAATTTTTTTCTGTTTTTCCATTAGAATGTGGATTTAAAGATCATGTAAGATTATGAAGTGGTGAGTTATAAAGATGAGCTTTTACATTTCCTGATACCATTCCCTGTAATCAGCATCATTGACATTAATTCCATAACTTTTTATGGAGGTGCAAGGGTCTGATACAAATAATTATAACAAAACTATTGCATTAGAGCAAATTTATCAAGAGATTTGTGCATACAGGGAAAACTGGGGAGCAAGGTGACACCTCAAGGTATCATTGATCCACATTTTCTTATTTACTTCTTGTCTCTGTTCTTAGTGCTCGTGACATTATTGAAAGTAGAACATTAATTGTGCGGTGGCATTACGTAACACTTTTTAGTGGGGAAAGATGGTTGGATAGATTTATGATAAAGAATTGTGGTGATGAAACAATACTTTTTGAAAAACAAAATGGCTACAGTCATTAAACTTGATAAGCATTAAGTGAATGTTCCTCCTGCCATAAAGATTACTATCCCATAAATTATTGGATTCATAATTGTTGAAGGATGAATGAAGACTGAAAGCATCTGAAATGATGACTTTCCAAACATATTTCGCACAAACATTGACAAATGAGAAAACCACCCACACTTAGATGGGACCAAAAGATTCATTATTTGCATTTGTTGCTGCTGTTCAGTAGAATCTTAAGGACTTTTGCATTGTTCTAGAAGAGTGAATGAGGCATGGTTTCATTATCACTAGCCTGAGACCAAGGAACAGTCAAAACAGATGCAAACAGGAAATATGCACCAAAGGAAGTGAACACTATTCCTTCAGTAGTAAATGTCATGGTTATGGACACACAATGCTTAATTATATGTTTTAACAAAACTAATGTTGTATTCCGCACCAATAATTGGATGCTGAAATCATGAAACATTTTAGTTCAAACACTGTCTTTAGTGGCAATAGTGAATAATACTAATAATATTGTGTAATAAAAAGAGGAATAATAATTCTGTTCCCAAACATGCTTAATACCCCACTGGGCACATAATGCCCAGGATCATACCTGGGCATTACTAACCTGAAGCTATTCTTGAAATAACTTAATTTTTATTTATGTCCTAGTAATTCATATTTAATAAAATATCTTTTGATTAGGGTGAATAATCAGTTTCCTAATAAATGTTTCTTCTTTTTCTGTAGGTTCAAACAAATGTGCTACAGCAAGTGGTGACAGCATCACCCATTGTAGCTGCAACAATTCCTTCTGTGGCCACTGAAGAGAAAGTTGAGAGGGGGAAAAATGATACTAACAATCAGGTTCCTTCACAGCTAGAAGAAATAATTACTGATGAAGTACAGGAGCAGATTGAGCAGTCTTCAAGGGAGAGAACATCTAGTGGGGACTTGTCCCATCCTGCTCATGATGTGGGCACTCTTCAAAATACTCCTCCCTCCTCTAGTGGTCAGATGGTCATTAAGAATGTATCCATGCCTCAGGCAGTGGTTTCCTCACATCCAAAACCTAATAGGCGTGGAAGGCCCAGGAAAAAGCCTGTCACTAAGAACCCTATTTCCAAACGGCAACTCAGTCATAGCAGTACAAATAGAAATATAATTTCCGCTTTGCCAGGCACAGCTCTCATTTCTCAAGGAAGTGACAAGGTAGTGCCAAAAAGAGTGTTGAGCAAGCTGCAAAGCCCAAAGCAGTTTGGTATCTTGGATCACGTCAATACTGTTTTTGAAGAGAACAATGGAGTTATTGATGGAATTTTTGGTGGTAGTTCAAACCATCCTGAGAAGCCATTGTATGAAAAACCCAAAAAACATTATTCATCAAAATTGCTTGGGAACATGGAAGCAGCTGACAACTGTGCGGATGCCATACACAATGGAGATCCCCGAAAGATCGTGCTCAGTCCCGTGAGCGAAGCTGTCCATGAAGTGAAGGAGACGGATGACTGGACCGAATACCCTTTATTCCCTCAGCATGGAAGCTTGACACCTTCTGACCAATTAACATGTGCCACCCATGATGATCGAGACGATCCTGATGACAGTCAGTTCCACTCAGATGGCTGTTTTGAGAATGATGATGTTGAGAATCCCCAGGATGACCCTTTGAAAGGTGTTGATAGTAAAAGTAATGAAGAAATGGAAATAATTGTTCTCAATCAGTGGGATACAGTTGAAGATAAGGACAACAATGATGAGATATCAACAGAGAGAAACCTGGCTGAGGGCACTCTCGGAAGTAAGGAAGTTGAAAGGAACAAAGGGGAGGTCAAGGGGGGAGCAGCAGAAGAGTTTTCAAAAGAGAAGGAAACAGAGAGCAACACAGTACGAAATGTGGGAGGGTGCTGGATTCCAGGACCAGAGGGCATCGCCACAAGTGATGATGTGCACCTCAAGAAGCAGAGGTTTGAGGCACAGTCACTGGCAACCAATGACATTCTGGTGGTGAACCGTGGTGAGAATGCCCCTATGGAGCCAAATAAGGAGGGCAGGCCCGGTTGTCTACCCGAGGGCAGGCCAAGCCTTCCAGAATACAGGCCTGCGACCTTGAGTGATGCTTGCTTGGAGGGCAATTCGAGTGCTCAACCAGGTGGTGCAGATGTCCACCCAGCACCAGGAGACACGGAAGATGCCCTTCCCGCTCCACCAAGCCCCGTCAACATTTTTCAAATTGATGGTATGAACATCATCCTTTCCTCACGATTGATCGAGCAGACAGACAAAATGAGGGAGAGATTGGGGATCTTTGAGGGTTTGGGGCCAATGGCAGGCAGCTATGGAGACATTTCCATTCCAGAGGGAATATTGGAGGAAGAGGGCCTTGTGGTGTCGGACATAATAGCAGACGAGGCCATGCCCCCTCGAGGTGAACTCTCAGGACAGGAAGGGATGGGCAGCGGGAGCAATTGTAGTGAAGCTGGCCCAATTGAAGACCCAATGCCCAAGACTGAGGGATCCACTGTTTGGACATCTGGAGGATTCTCGGTATGTCTCTTGATATTCAACATACTCTCTGATGCATACATTTATGCTCATGTATTGTCTCATAACTTTAAGAAATAGTCATTCAGGGGTGGAATTATATAATGGAAGTCTTCCTTTTTCTGCAATAACTGTATTGGGAAGGAGTCGGTATTCAGTCTGTAAAATAAAGTACATTTCATGCAGGCATATTCTCATGTTTATCATGTCATAATCATCATACATAATACTTTCAGTATAAATTCATATAGCACCTCTTGCCAGTTTTGCATAGGAGAGTTTGATGAAATAATTCTTCAGTTTCCATGTACAAGTGTATTTCCTTGACCATGATTTATTAAACACAGCAACATTATCCAGTCTTGCTTTGCAATGAAACCATGGTCATAGAAAATAAATTGACCGAAATGCAGAATTATTTTATCAATTTTTTCCATTCTGGAAGGTTTCTACATAGTGATGAATGAAACTTCAGTTTTACATGTTTCATAGCGATACTCCATTACTACTAACATTGAAACCTCCAAACAAATATTATTTTTTATGTTCTAGTTCCAGCTGTATTTAAATCATGATAGTTACAAAAGGCAGTCTGTGTTTGAATTACTGTCCATATAAGTTTCAGCAAACTTACATTTCTCCTTACCGCCATGTTAACTGATGTGGAATTTTAGATCATCTGGCCAACCTCGAGAATATTTTAATCAGGTTAAATGCAAATGAGTAGATAGAAAATAATCTGAGGGCGGAAAGTTTACAATCTTGCTGTTTTCATGGGAGGGACAATGAGCTAGGCATAGAGTCAGTCTGATTTGTGATCATCCCAGATATGAAATTTGTAGTCCAGCCTTGGCACATTTGGAAACTGCATGTTTCAGAAGGTGTGATGCAGCGACATTACATATATGTCACCAGTTTTTGTGCACAGTGAATTGGCCATGGAGGGTTACAAAATTCTAATTCTATACAATTCATTTAGAATATCAAATCACAGGTAAAAAAAATTGCTCTTCATAGTGAATCTAACAAATTTAGGTTGAAAGAATGTTAAAGTTTTATCTCGTTATGGGTTTTAATGTACATGACTACTCTGAACAAATGGTTAAATCAAGCATTCAGTTCAAAAACTCATTATAAATTTGTTCTTTAGATATTGAAATAACAAAAATATTATAATTTTCTGGTAGGAATTTATTGGGTACTTAGGTAGTGGCAGCATGAATAAAATCTTTAATATGAATATGGCACTTAGGTTTGTAATTCTTTGTGCATAATTTCTATGTAGCCTTTTCATTGACCTTACCATCACAACACTTCATCAATACAATCCTTCGAACAATTAAAACTAATAAAATAACATGGTCAGTAATAACTCATAAACATTCTTAAACACCTATTATCACCACCTAATACACCACTAAATACACTATCTAATCTTGTAGAAAAGGAACAGTGATAATTCTCAAATCATTTTTCTCACATTTCAAATTCAAGTACTTAAAAGGGACTTAAAATTAAAGCTTAAGTACAGGATGAAAGCTATTGACTAAAATCAAATTTTTGAATGTGAGACCTTTTAACAGCCAATTAGGATCCTTAGACTTCACTTAGTGAAAGTATTGTATGTCTATGATAATTAGTAATAAAAACATTAGTTTTTGTAAACATTAGTTTTAGTAGTAACCAAACATCACATTTTTAATTCAAACTATGATTTCAACAGAGTGTCATTCTCAAGCCCTACAGCAGTATCTACCATAACTCATGTGCAGAGGTGGAGGTTAGTAAAGGGTTGGAGGGAGTGTGAGATTGAAGAGCTGAGGAGGGGTGTTTAATTGTTCTTTTTTGGGGAGAATGGAGTGTTTTTATGTTTGAGTAATGAGAGAGGGGATGGAATTATGGATTTCACTGGTAGAGGATGGGAAACTAAAAAGGAATATCCAGTTGGGCCAAGGTCAAGTATTATGTTTAATTGTGGGCATTCTTTAGATAGGAGAGAGGCAAATAGAATTTAGGAAAGATGAATAGTTTTGGAAAACCTGGTCATTACATAGTTTAAAATCAGGAGGGTAAACAATTTAAAACTTTAAGTAAGTTCAACTTTCACCCTTTTGATGTGATTTTTGCCCATGTGATGTAACATAATAGGTTCATAATTACTACAATAGACCTCATCACATTGGTGATTGACAAAAACTTATCATGATTTTAAAATTAATTTTCTGTTCACCCATACCTTAATACTCCATTTGGACAAGAAGTCTGCCCTCACAATCATGTCTGAGTTCTTATTTGAGGTTTTCCTGGCAAATGGATGCATATAAAGACTCAGGTTTACATCGGGGTGAAGGTGTTGATATGCACCGACGTTTCGATGGGTGAGTCTGCCATAATCTTCAGTGTAAACACATAGTGAAACCCTAAAGATGGTGGCAGACTCAACCATTGAAACATTGGTGCACATCAACACCTTAACCCAGATGGATGCCCAAAAATCTTTCTATGTATTTCTGAATTCACTCTCTTGATTTCATATGTTACATTTATTTTGTATTTTCTATTAAAGAATCCCGTCCATTTACTTAGAATCATCACAGAAATTCTACATCAGAAATTACTTAGCATTTGGGAGCCATAAAAAGATAATTATGAGTGTATACTTGCATTGAAAGAGAAACTGATACTATATGTATTAAGGCATGGAAGACTGTAATGGAGGTAAAAAAGAGATATTTTAATTGATATGATAGGTGCTAAGAAGTATATAGATTTGAAGCAGGGCTATGTTAAGATAAAATAAGGTCACTTTCAATTAGGTCACCAAAAACCTGCCGTAAGCAGTAGATTACCCTTCATCATCATTATCTCACCATGAAAACATGTACTTCATTTTATTCATTATGAAACCAAGACCAATAGTGGTGGCCAAGTAACTGCTGTATGTAAATGCTGGACTGTAATACTACATAAATTTATTTTGATGGGAATAGTATAATGATGCTGAAGCAGCTAGCTCATAATTTAAAGGTTCCCCAATTAATCGAGAATTTTTTATTAATAATCTTTCTCTACTCATTCATAATAATCATCCTATACATTTTGACACTCTAATTTTTCTTTCCCAAGAATATACTAGACATCAACCATTTACCATTTCATTATTATTATTGTTGAAGACTTACATTTTTGTTATACCTGGAAACTATTACACAGTGTCTAGTCTGCAAAGAATTTCAGTGTTTATGCGGAGCTGCAGAACCAAAATTGATTTTTAAAGCAATGCTAGTACAGTTGAACCTTAATTAACTGACCTAAATGGTGCAGAGGGTTGGCCAGATAATCTGGGAACCTGGTTGAACTGTGGGAAAAATTGCACTGATCATCTTAGAGTAAATTACATACAAAGTTTGTTCTTTTATTTGGAAACAATTATTTCATAACTATGGTGTTTTTATGCTCTTATTTAATAATTTTAACCCCATATATAACATAATTTACATCGTTTTTATCACGAAAATTGTAGTTATTCACATAAATATCACCATTATTTCCTATGATCAGCTATGCACTTTCTAACAATGAAATCCATTTAGTCCCTACATAATAGAGGAAGATTATGCACTCAGCATTATAAAATGTTGATTTTGTAAAATTGTCTTTGCATATTTGAAAAAATCTTAAGTGATTATAACACAATTATTATTTCATGGCATTATCACCTGATGATGCCGCAATACAGTGTTATGCTCTCACTATGTTCAGTTTATCTGGACTCATAAGGTAAAGAGACTCCAGACTAGTCTGTTTCGTGCCATGCTAAATGCCTTCAATTTTCTATTTCCACATAGGATACTTAATATTCATTTTTCTATCTTGGCCTTTAACATTCCCATCATACTTATATTCCCTAATATTCCACTCTCTCCCTGTCTCTTCTCTGCCTTTCTTGAAGTCCCCGAAAAACATACCTTTCCTTCTACCCAGTAGAAATATGTACTTCACAGCTTCATGTTAAATGTTTATTCTTTGCTTCTGTATTTATTTTTATTGTATTGTATTTTATTGTTTTAACCACTGTATTTCTGTAAATTTTTTAAACTAATTTCAGCATACCTAGGTATACATTATACATATATGGATATTGAGCTAAAAGTAAAAAATATTTCAGACATATTTCTTACCATCTACAGATTGCTTGACTGCTAACCATTTCATTAACATTTCTTTTCAAGTGGTAAATAATCTAGGCCCTGATGGATATTCTCTTTATTCCTCCATATCTTAGCAGTTCTATTTCTCTGTTTATGCATCCCTGGTGTCATGAGATCACTGTATTGCTATTGGATTGCCTCATTGTTTGCACAGGACTATCTGATGTAGGCTTGAGCCCATGGCCAATGTAGCTCCCTTTCACCATCTCAGAAAGCTCTCTGCTCAATTCTCCTTGTTTTTCATCCATGTGATTCCATTTTGTTTACTCCTTTGTTGTTATATCCCTAACATCCATTGTATCTCTTGATGTTAGAAATCATTTGATCACCCACTTACAAAATATAAGTAAAAAGAAAAGCCTTCTCCTTTAATTATGCATTAGTCAACATAGTTAAAATCAATGAATTGAGTCAAAAAGTTTAGCAATTGGCCTATATTACCAATTTAAACATTACGAGGTGGTGAAGTTTAAGGGGAGCGAGAGGGGAGAGAAATATCTCAAAAAGGAAACCTTTTTGAGATATTTATATCATAATCGGTTTAATTGACAGGTAACTTCTTTCTTAGGCTTTCATACAACAAATTCATCTAAATCATGATGAAGTCACATCCTATTACATTGTAATCTTAACCTACTCTTATGTAGTCCATAATTTATTAAAATGTTTATTTATATTTAACATTCTTGTTAATTTTACACCAGTCTAAACTCAAATTTAAAAAATAAATAGAATTTTCTTCAAGAAGTAACCTTAAAATGATGAAGGTCTTAATGTTCTCTACTGTCTTCAGGTATTGGTTGTGTAGTGAAGATATTGAATAAGATCAGAATGAGTACATGGATGATGAATGCCAATAGTTTTCAAAACCATGAAAAAATAACTGAAAAAATAGTGATTACTAAAATAAATGTAGCTGAAGATGACTTGTAACAAGTAAATGACTGCTGGTAGAAAGAAAATGGAAGCATACTTGTATATCATCTTCATCATCACTCAATTTCCCTACAAGGACACTCTCTCTTATGATTTCAGTTTTTCTTTGTAGGGATTGCTGTGACCTTAAGAAATTTTTTGATAAATTATAAAACAAAATTTTCAGCAAGAGAAACTTGTTAGGTCTTTGTATAATTATTGTACAATATGCTGTATTTTGTATAAATCATATTTTGTCCAATGCCTAAATGACCTCTATTCTTCAGGTGTGATTATTTCTTCCATTTGCTCATAAATGTAAATGGCCATTCACTTTTTTAGGGTATCCTAATTACTCCATCATCCATTATAATTAATTAATTCAAAGATTTCATGTTTGGATATCATACCTGATTATTTAGTAATGCTTGTTATTGTATGCTACTTTTTCTTTTATTTCCTTAGCAATATTTTTATACATATCTCTTTGTCATAATCTAAGACTTCCTCCCTTATTGCATTTAGTTAAGACTGGTTTTCATGATTAGTGCCTTCTTCCCTGTCTCTTTGACTTCAGAAAGGCTCTTTTTTCAGTGAAATCAACCCCTAGTCTTGATTTCTCTTCCCAGCCAAATAAATTTTCTTGTGGTCCAAGCACATTGTACTCTATTCAGCACTTTGCAGCCGTCTTCTTGCTCTTGAGGCAAGAAAAACTAGCAACAATTTTATTTTCCTTCAGAGGATTGAGTACCTAATGTAATTTCTTCCAAAAATGATTTAGTTTCTTCAAATGAATGAAACTATAATATGTATTAGCCCATCTAGACTCATTAGTTTCTGGTGTTAATTTCTTCACTGTCTGACAATACATTGGATTCAAAACTATTTCAGTGTACTTTTCCTCTCTTTCATTTTCTCTCAACTGCTATTCCTTTAATTTTTTTCCTGGTTCTTTCAGTACCAGAGTTAAGAGGTAAATGGAAAAATCAATTCCCATAAGTGTGGAATTTTCTCCATATTGTTTGCAACACCTACAAACACCAATTTTTTTCACCTTCACTGTAAGCCTGATATTTCCTTGTCATCAATCCATGGAATTTAAATGTCATACTTTTTCTATGAAATTATTCAATTTCTCTTTATGTGACCTTATCTTGCATGGACCAAAGACTAAAAAAAATAATCTATCTCAGTATCAGTCGACTAACATAAAGCAGCAAGTATCTTAGTAACTCAACAAGCATCACATACAAAAGTATAATTGTCATTACATCTGCTAATAGTACTTTTGGCATGCACAGAAAAAAATATTGTGCATCAGATGATGATTTGCTAGAAAATATTAATACTTTCTGATATCCTTAAAAAATGTAAAGGCCTGCCATCGATAGGTCACATGTAATCAGTGACTGGATCACACAACATTTTATACACTTTTGCAAGACAACTCATCATCCCACCCCACTTCCTTTTTTAACTATTCATTTTTCACTATTCTTCCATAAGTCGGGAGTGGTTACAATACACCGTACTAAAAAGGCTGCAAACAGTATCGTTTTCTATAGGAATAAATTCATTCACTTTAGTTCATCTTTGAATTGATCTCAATTGTGGATAAGTTACTCTTCTGTTGAGTCAAAATTGGAAGGAAATAATGAAAGATTATTTAAACCTGGTCATCACCCCAAGTGCCCCCATTTTTTGTATTGGTGCTTACCTTGTGAATTATTCTTGAATGAGTAAATGGTGATATTTTTCACTTGTCAGAACTGCAGCACAAAAGACCTGTTTTGTGGTTCTTATGGTGATTCACATCATGGCTTGTCTCCCTGCAGACAGCAACCTTATTGTCAGGTAAGGACTTTAATAGAAGTGGCCTTCAAATATGTTCAACAGCCATCCATGCACTTCATCCACATTTGCTCATACTCATTCCATATAGACACCTGGAAATACAAACATACATTTATACTTGGCTGTAGGAAACATCTTCATGTTATAATCCACATCACACCAAGTGGGTATGTAAATATAAGGACCAGTTTATATAGAAACTTTTACACCAATTCACATTTTAGAGTATTTTTTACCTGTCTGATTTACCTCTTCCATAATGTGATTCTTCTTTATAGGCCAAATGGTACTGTCTGCCATGCATTACATGTTACAATTTCAGGGGATGGGTTGAAAACACTACTCAGGTATCGTATATTTTCTACATTCCTCATGCTGTAGATGGATTCAGTTCTTTTCACTGTTCTGAGAAAATAAAATTCAGTAAGTGTTATTATCAAGGACGACTATCATTTGCAATTTGCTAAGAGAAAATTGGTATTGAAAATAGGCACTGGATGATTTCAATTTAATCTGCGAATGCTCTCATGGGTCCATCTTCCTTTTTTCTTCCATTTCCTCAGCTTTTCCCAGCTTCTGCTCGCCAAGGTGGAACCCAGTGTGATCTGATTCCCAGTGGTGAAGCTTGGTCTCCAGTGGAAGGATTCAAAGAACCCACTGCCGTTCCCTCTGTGACACCCGAAACAGTGCCAAAGAAAAAACCACGTGCCAAGAAGAGCAACGCCTCGGCCACCGGTGCTGCCGCTTCGAAGACTGCTGCTGACCCAGGCACCAAGGCGAAGACCAAGAGACTTTACCACTGTTGGACCTGCTTGGAGGTCTTCAACTGCCCCAAGGAAAGGAGGGTCCACCAGCGCGAGAAGCACGGAGGAGAGAAGGCCCTAGGGGCCTCGTCTCCCGTGGAAGACCCCCTCCTTCCCTCCCCCCGGGTCGAAGAGGAGGAGCCCTCCCGCCCGCCCCTGGCCCCCGAAGTGGACGATCGAATGGTCAAGTCTGAAGTGAAGGAGGCCAAGGTCGAACCGAGGGACCCGACGGACATCGAAGCGGAGACGAACGTGACCGCAACCGCGGCGGAAATCGAGGACACTAAAGATCTGGGCGGGGTGGATGCCACCAAATTGGCGCACCCCTGCACGGACTGTGAGCGTTCGTTCCCCTCGGCGCGATCTCTCACCGCCCACCGCAGGGCCGCGCACCGGGATTCGAGGTACAAGTGTCCTACCTGCTCCGAGAAGTTCCTCACGTCCGCGGATTTCACCAACCACGTGCGGACTGTCCATCCGCTCGAGTGCTCCATGTGCGGCAAGCAGTTCTGTCGCCAGCAGAACCTTCGCCTGCACCTCAAGCGCCACCTGAGCGTGCGGCCGTACAAATGCACGCAGTGCGACAAGGCCTTTGTCACGAACCAGAAGATGGAGGAGCACCTCAACTCCCACACCGGGCGCACCCCCTTCCAGTGCCCCCTCTGCCCCAGCGCCTTCCGCCGCCATAGCAATCTCATCCAGCACCGAAAGCACCACCACCTCAAGGTCAAGCGTAAGGTGAGGGACTTCTTCTGCCACTGCGGCGCCGTGTTCCACTCGGCCAAGAAGCTCGAGTGGCACAAGGAGACGCACGAGGACAAGCCCAAGGCGTGCCCCCACTGCAGCGACCGCTTCGTGCACCGCGCCGGCCTCACGCGCCACATCCGGCAGGCGCATGACCGGCGGTACGTGCCGACGGGGGCACGGGAGGACGTGAACGTGGAGTGCCCCGTGTGCTCGGCCGTCTACCTCAAGTCCTCCCTCCACATCCACATGCGCGTCCATTCGGGCGAGCGCCCCTTCTCGTGCGGCATCTGCGGTAAGGGATTCGCCACCAAGTGGAACCTGCAGCTGCACCGCTGGGTGCACGCCAGCCCCCACTCCAAGCCCTTCAAGTGTGCCACCTGCAAGGCGGCCTACCACCGCCGCGTCGACTTCATCGCCCACGTCCGATCCCACCGGAAGGTGCGGCCGTACGTGTGCAACACGTGCGGTCGCCGCTTCATGCGCAAGTACAACTGCGTGCGCCACTCACGCGAGCATGAGGCGGGCAAGGCGTTTGAGTGCACCATCTGCCAGAAGCGATTCCACCGACGGTATTACCTGAAGGAGCACCTCAGGATCCACACCGGCCTCAGACCGTATGTGTGCCACGTTTGTGGGAAGGCGTCCGGTACCAAATCCAACATGAATAAACATGTTCGCATTCACCACGCGAGGGAGCCCGTCAACACCGAGGGTTAAGTGGGGTAGTGGTGTTGGTGGTGGTGGTGCGGGTTGAAGAGGGCAGTCTTGTATGCCATGTGTCTAACTGAATAAATTGTGAGTGACTTGAAGGGATATTCTTTGTGTAATCCAATAATTGGAAGTTGCAGGGAAGCCAGTTTAAACAGGGTTTTTAGTGGAGACCTTGGAAATACGTTACATTGGGACCGATTCTAAATGTCTTGAATGCTTATGGAATTTCATTTATATATGCGTCATATGTAGCAAAGATCTTTTTGTATATACAGACATTCTTAGAAAATTTGTTTTCCCAGGGAAAATATTTTAAATTGTTTTATCAAGAAATTTTAAAATTGTTTAAAAAATTGGATGATATATTTGTACATAGTTTCACAATTTAAATTCATAGAATTTTAATTTCATGTAATTTTACATGTGTGAATTTTTTTAAGTGTTGAATAGATAACTATTGTGCATTGTTTAATGAATACATAAAACTTATGTCACGGTCCCTGTGTTTGGATAATCTGTGGTTTTATATTTATTTACGGTGCAATTTACTCTGTCCAGAAATGAACATTTCAAATTGTGTGCAAAAATAAGCAGTCTCCAAGAGATATACTAATTGTACACAAGTAAATAAACAGTTAACTGTTTGTGCTCCCAGTGGATCAAATGGCTAAGTAGATGCCATTGCATGTTCATGACCCTAATCAGTGGGACTTAGTTTTAGGGAATCCTCAAGCTGTTATTTAAAAGAACAGGAGGTTTAAAGGAGGACCCAACAGGAAGAAAGCTAAAGTTCATTGTTTCAATGATATGTGATCAATTTCTTTTAATTCCTGCTTGGTTTTACATATGTGATCCATTTTTATTCCTGTTTGGTTTTTATATGTCTAATGTGATCAGTGTTTTATTTCTGTTTGGTATTTACCTACATGTTTCCTTCCTAATCTGTAAAAGAAACCCAAGCCACCTCTTTTTCAGCAAAAAAATATTGGGTGTGTGTGTGTACGTGTGTGTATATGCCAAAATCTTTTAAATGTATGGTGTGGTTATAAACCATTGAGTTCAGAAAAAAAAGTGTATCTCTTGAATTGTTAACAAATATTTGTCTGCAAATGTATTGTAAAGGAATTGGCAAGGGACTTCTCATTGCAATGTTTTTTATATTTTCCCTTTCCCTATGATTTTTAGATGATATGAAAATTTGTTTCCTGTACATTTTTCAGAATTCTTTCTGTGTCTTTAAAATATAGACAAGAGTTGCCAGGTAATAATCCAGTTTAAGGCATTGCTAAAATTTTACAAAAAATATATGAAACATGCAAACAATATGGTGGTTTGATTTGTTGAAATTGAAGACATTAATGAACCGTTGCATTTATGTAATAGTAATTGGAAAGCAAATACTTAAGACAAGTCTTTGAAAATGGTGTAAAAACACCTTACATGCCCCATTATTTTAATGAAAAAATACAATAGGAAGATCGCTAATCTTATGAATTTAATGCATCATTCAGGCAGTATAGTAACAAGTTCCTCCTAATGATAGGGCATGCAATGAAAGATTGAATTTATCATTAGATGAAAGGAAAATAAAGTCAAATTAAGAAGGCTGATGAATTTTATGAGAAATCTTATTGCCTTTTTAAGTACCTTTATCTTTTCTCCAGATGAACACATCATTTTGGTTTGTTTAATCTTGTAGTTTTAGTGTATTATTGAAACAAACATACCTATACCAATTGGTTTCTGGTGTAATACTTTGCTGTTTCAGCTGCTGGGAAAAATGTAGCGGATCAAAAGTCTATAAAAAAAAACTTATACATGCTCTATTTTCATCTCTGTACATATTAGTTCAAATATATGATGTGGTGGTCCTAATTCAAAACTGTATTTATTGGAAAAGGAAGATGCTTAAAACCTAAATTGCCCCAAAATAAAGAGCTGAAATCAGTTGATACTATAAATTATATTGGATATTTTTCAACTTAAAAATACCCATGCATTATAAGCTCCAATAGATAAAAGAAATACTTTGTGGAACTGCTTCATGACTCCAAGAAAGTTGTATTTCTTGAGGCTACAATAGCTTTTGTCAGTATCTCATTAATTAAATGTACAGATAATAGGTTATTCAAAAACCTAAGACTAGGTCTGTATGGAATCCAAGATAGAATGCACCTGGTTTGTAACTGTTACAGAATTTAAAGTAGTTTTCATGTTGATAACTTCAGTTCTCAGGTATAGTCTTATACAGAGTGGTTCTACTAAGTTAGGACCTGCATTGCAGCAATTTTAGTAAAAGAAATGACATTTTTATTGTTTAACCTTTGATATACAAACACAGGCACATGATTTACTTGGTCATGCAATTTCTTAATGTCTTTTTTATTTGTCCTTTGCAATAGTGTTTAATGGGGCTCTGGTTGCTTCAAATTGTGTCAGAGAGACTCCATATATTTCAATCTTGGGAATGAAGTGCTGAGAAGTCGACAAATGTGGAGGGTGATTAATCACAGCAAGCACAATTTACCGAAACTGTCCCAACTTCAAGGTAATTAGTGGAATGAGTTTTTTTGTTATAAATTAAGTTGAGCATGGGGAAGTTCCTCATGTTTCATGACCTACCACTGGTTACTTTTTCAAAAATGTCCCTTGGGGGCCAGTGGTGGTCCATGAAATTTCCATTGCAATAACCCACAAAAAATCATTCTGCTATACGTTAACTGTTTGGCAAAAGCTCTTAGATGACTGTTGCATTGTCATGCAAAAGAAACCAGATGCCAGTTATAACACAATGAATTGTTCTTAGAAGCCTTTACATATCTGTATTACATTGTATTCAAAGTTGGAACCTGTCACAAAAATGGCTCAATCTCTATACAATACATCTTACATTATTCACTGTTTAGTTTATCAGTTTAGCTTATTAGTATAATTGAGTGTACAGTAGTGTGAGTTGTTGAAAAAATATTCGTTTTCAACTACATATAGGTGTTCTCAACTTGAAATATTAAAATGTTGAAATGGGAAAAGCTTTTTTATAGGTGTTTAATGTGTTAACTTATAGGAATTCCTATTTACTTCAAGTTAATGTGACACTGAAGGATCTGCATACCAAAACAAGGAGGAAAGCTGACAAAGGGATGAGTAGTTGGGTGTTCACTAAATAGTTCCTGGTTTAAACCTGGAGGTGCCTATGAAAAGTCCCATGAGCGAGTAATTTTTTTACACAAAAAAATACAAGTAACCACAAGCTCAGCAGGAGAAGGAAATGAACTCCTTATGTTAAATTTATAAATTTCACAGGGTACTAGACCTTTATAATTAGAGGGAGAGATACAGAATGAAATTAAGTCAACGGAATATTGAGAAATAGACATTATAGCACATGAAATGACAAATTTAAACTAAGAAGAATTTTCTTGCATGGTTGGTATTCTGGCATTAATTGCAAAGTGATCTGGATAAGTATTTTGTTAGTTAAGTAGGTATGTTGCCTTCAAAGAAGTTGGAAATGATTTAAGGGGAGAAAATGAAAGAGCAGGAAACATGAGAACAATGAAATTTTGGGGTTCAGACAATATTTGATTAAATATCAGTGGAGATAGGTGCTAATATTGTATAGATATTTTTGTTTAATATACATGTGCAGTTAAGAGTGGTATGTTGCATAAAAATCACCAGTGAACACATCTTTATTTCCCTTTTGAAATAATTAGTGGAATCAACCCAACACCAATCTCTGTCAAAAAAATAACACATTTATGAATTCCTGATCAGTAATAACTAATAACAAGCTGCTATATGCAAAAGGTGTCATAAAAGTAAGTAATATTATACACAGTCCAACATTACACCAATCAAAATTGAACACTCTTCAACATGATACACCATCCAAAATCATTACCATGAAATATCACACAACAGTTCAACTTCTTGTGCTGTACATGTCACTTACAGTCCAGTGTAGCATATGGTCATTATAGAGCATATGGCCCAATCCTTTTATCCTAGTGGATGCCTCACACCTATTCTTCATCATCTTCACAGGTTATCAATCCTAAGGTACATGTCTCCATAAAACCCTGCCATCAATTTCCCTCCTAAGATCCTTTACAATCATGTTTTCACCAACTTTAGTGTCTGAATATCTATCTTATTACTTTCCTTTGCATTGTAGGTATAGTCTCATTGTATGGTTCTCTTTCAGTGGCTTTTCAAAATACTACTTCACTGGTTCTTCACAATAAAGGAAGTACAACTAGTCAGATGGTGCTCAGCCAACTTTATTGATCACAATCCTATATTTGAGTCTGAAGATTTGTTTGTCCATCTTAGCTCTCCAAACTATTCCATCACCTGCCAGCCTCTTCATACCTTCGCAGCTACTTAATCTATCAGTCTGTTAAAATATCTGTTTCTCACATGCCATCCTTGGGTTACCTCTAGGGTTCTTCCTTCCTATGATACCTTTAAATATGGTTTTCACTTAACTATCATGTCTCAACACCTATTCTTAAAACTCCTAAAATTTGATGAAAAGTCCAGAAACAACTCTCCAGTTACCTGATTCCATTCAACAATATTTATATTTTAAAATGAAAACTTCCTATCTGTTTTTTTGCTGTGATTTTTATTTTTAAACTGATCTTTTTTGCCCTTAATGTTTTGGTTTTCTGTTATCTTTCTTCAATCTTCCCATTATATGTATACTTCTATTTTTTTTATTTCTTGAAGTAGGTATGTTTTATCTGAATTTACTCTTTCTTACTTGAAAATTATCTGGTTTACACAATATCTGACGTGCCTTATATCTGTAAAGCTGATCGTTGGGCAAATAAAAAATATTATTATTCTTTGTCTTTTTTACTACTCCATATACCTGATTAACTTACTCTTTTTTCTTATATTGCAAACATTCTTGAATAGCAATATTATTTGATACTGGAGATCAAGCTAGAGCAGATAACCTATCAATGGGAGAAAATTGACTTTCTATTAGCATTTAAACAGGTATTTTTCCAGTACGGTGGTACCTCGAGATATGGGTGCCCTGACATGAGTTATTTTTTAAGATACATGCCAATGCTAGGGTCTTGTGTTACAAGTAAAAATTTGAGATACGAGCCAGTCTCGGTGATATCACAGTCAGTTGGTGTAGTGAGCCACTTCTAGGATTTGCTAGTCATGCATGTTCAGTTCATATGCTTAGCTTGCTACTGAAGCATTTCTGTCGTGTAGTTTTTAATTGTTTTTTTGGGAAAGATGCATATTGATTGTATGTACCAAAAGCTAATCAGCTTTTCCAATGTCTCTTTATTGTTTTAAATTATATTTTATTAGGTTATATTTTGTTTATACAATATTTGTTCATTATAAATATCTCTCTCTTAGATTGAAAACCTTGAACAAAAATTGGGATGATTTTTTGGGGGTTGGCTTGAAGTAATCACAATTCAATTAATTTCAAAGAGGAATGCCAATGATTTTGAGATGAGAATTTTGACATATGAGCTCATAGACAATGAATTAAACTTACACCTCAAGGCACCACTCTATATGGATCTAAAAGATAATTACTATTTAAAGTTACAAATTTAAAGATTATTCAGAAACTCCAGGTCCTAGAAAATCCTCCTGCTGGCTTAATTAGAAATTGTTTACAGTGTCCATCAAAAATCCTCCTTTGATTGTTTGAATATCAATGGAAATTGGTGCCCCCAAATTCAGCATAATTATTAATTCTTTCAATTTATATATAATTTTAAGTCTGAACTCAAATACAATCCTTGCTTTGTACACAATTTGCTGCTACACAATTTTTCACAGTATGTCACAATGGCACAAAATATGGAACCACCATTGTAATTGTCATAGGATTTAAAGCAGAGTAACATGATGATAACTGATAATCTACTAGTTGAAGCTAGACTCTTAAGGGACTCAGGGAATAATACTTTTTCATCTGCTTTCTTCTATCATTCTATCTAATGCTCAATTCTTTTCCTGCCTTCACCTTACTGATCTAACATTTTAGCCACATTCTACCCACAAGACTGCCTTTCATGAACTGATCTTTACTTGGCTACTCGAGTACTAGCCCACTTCTTCAATCTTACAGATAACCTTTTTATGCAAGATCACATTATTTATCTTTTTGTACTTGCATGCCTTGAATACTTTTCTTTCTTTGGCATCAAAACTTAATGTCCTGCTCATGAAATATAGATTGATTTCTTCATTACAAACACAATCAATGTTTTAAAGCTCTCCCTTTCTGCTTTTTTTAAAACATGATTTCAGCACTTTATGGGTGTGCATAACTGGGGAATTGATAACTTTGCAGTCATATCATTGAGAAATAGAACCTGAGAGAATAAGAACCTATGCTTTCCCGGTGTATTGTATTAGCGAAGGTTGTTCTGGTGCTCCACTGGGTCTCACTCTGGATTTCTGCCAGTTTCAATGGGTGAGTTGTCCATCATCCTCAGAGTGATGGACAACTCGCCCATCACTAATTAAGGCAGGAGCAATGTCATTTAAATGATATCTCCTGGAAGGAAATATTAAAATAAGTTATTTTTATTAGCATTTATCCATGATGCTTGTAAGATAAGTGCACATCGGCCATGTTTGTTATTGGAAAAATTCAAAAATTGGAAAATACTGCTTGAAAACTAAAAAATTATGTTTAATTAAGCCCTGAGTGACAATTAGCCCAAAATCTGGAAGTGGTAAATAGTAAGTTAATAAAGTATTGGTATTACAATATCTGTGAAGTTGCTTGCATTGTGAAAACAGCAATTACGGTGGGATTCGAAAATGATATCACTGCACATCCTTTGTGCTCAGAAACCTACTTTAGCATCGACCATGTAAGGTAGATTTTCATTCCCTATTTACATCATAAATGCAAATATCTTTTCTGACGAGATCATGTACAGGCTCATGCACTGTGTAAGGTGGCCTTTAGAGGGTAAAACATGGAGAGGGCGGAGTAATATACAGTCTTAATGATGTAATTAAAAGGAGAAGAAGACCCCCAGAAAGGTTGGGAAAATCATAGCGAGTTTCTTAGGAAGAAGTTCTAGATTACAGAGGAGGATACCAAAGACCAAAATAAGTAGTGGCTGTGTGTTAGCAACAATTAATATGTTATATAACATATTAATTACAAGGAGATGGAAATTTTCCATTGTTAAATTCCATTTTTCACTGTAAAATTGCCATCTCCTTGTCATTAACATTTTAAAATCACACCTGAAACTATGCAATTCGGCCATATAACATCTTGGGCATAAGTTATCATAAGAGTAACAGATAGAAATATTTAATCTTAAAGACTAATGTTTCAAATGTAGAAATAACTAAAGTTAAGATTGCATAAGACCTTTTCTTTTCCTATTCAAGCTGTCTGTTCCTTTTCCTTCTGTGTGAAATGTCTCTGTTAACATGATATAGCTTCCAGATAATGTCTACCATCATATTAACATCCCACCAAACTAAAATGATACTTTTATCCATTACTTCACCATCATCATTAAAACTTCAATCAGTTCTTTACTTACTACACTACTATTGTTGCCAGTGTATTAATGTGCATGTAAATGAGTGAATTTTTTGCTCAACAAGAACTACAGCCAAGTATTTTTCTTACATTTTCTTTTATTATTTATATATGCAAGCTTCTTTTGGTGATCTTAAAAATTATTTTCTTACATTTTAAAAATGACCCAAGCATCTTTTTCATACTCCTATGTGAACACAAAGTTTTCCTATACCATCAGTTTTGAGTATCGGGCCATATATAAGTAATCGTCTATGGTTAATCTGTCCTTGGACAGGTTTCAAATGCACTGATCCAACCAAGTGTTCCTGTCCTGTGCTGCCTCCCTTAGATGTCAATGTTATGTACTTCCCATCTTTATGCTTGTCATCAAGTTGCTGTCTTCTACTTCCTCTCCCTCTCTTTCTTCCCCATGAGAAATTCATCTCTAGGAATGAGTCCCATCCAGTTCCCTTTTATCTTTCTTATAGCTAAATTAAGTTTTAGGACTTTTCACTTCCATTGCTGCACTGGTAGAGGGAGGCTCCCAGTACCCAGCCACTTCTTCTGTTGGCAAAATGGTATCTGCCATCCCTTCAAACTTTGGGCCTTCCTGCCTTGGACTGCTCTCTGATATCTGACCCCCCCCCTCTCCTTTGGCCCTCAACTTGTTTACATGCCTGTGAACAACAATACCATCATTTAATAATACATTATACAGTCTGGATTCCAGAACTTCCTTGATCCTTCCCAGAACCCATGTCATTTGTCCCCTAGGGTAAACTTTCACCATTACACCATCACCCTTGCAAAACACTCTTAATGGCGATCCACTGTTAACCACAGTTTGTGCTTCCTGTCTTGTGTTCAACAAATTTTCCACACTGGGTTTAAGTGGGGACAACCGAGAGTGAAGTGCTCTGCCAAACTAAGGACACTGAGGGATTCACCTGTAGTCATATGGGGAGTGATCCTGTAGTGAAACAGGAATCGAGGTAGTGCAATATTGAGGGTTGAAGGGTTTTTATCTTGCTTTTAAAGATTTTCACCATGTTTTCCACAGCACCATTTGTAGCAGGGTGATGGTATGTCTAATGCCATTCATTTTCAGAATTCCTTGAATTCTGAACCCATGAAGGGAGACCCATTGTCATACAAAATCTGCTCTGGAAGCCCAAGGGTAGAGAAAATTATTCTTAAGTGGGGAATAATTTCCTGTGCAGAACTATTTTTTATCCCTTTCTCCTCTGGCCATTTTGTGGCACTATTAATGATAACTAAGAATAG
>WURS02000018.1:4241510-4253792 GCA_011762765.2 Rhinocypha anisoptera
CTGTCACATCCATATCTTCACCCCCATCCACGCTCAGGGCCCCTTCCCCCACCCACATAACCAGGAGCTGTTGAGGCGCCAGATGATGGAGCAGGAACAGGCCATGGAGAGCATGAGGCCCCCACCACCACCAGTGCCATCTGCACACCAGCTCCCACCCCACCAACAGGGCCCCCCCGTGCACCAAATGCCCCAGATGGGACCCCTTCCCATGGGCCACCAGGGGCCCATCATCTCCGTCCATCACCTGTTGGCCCTGGCCGAAGGCTCTGATGATGACAATGAAAACCAGGAGTCTGCCGTTCCAACTGGGAGGGCTTTCCGGGAGCAGATTCAGCAGAGGCTTCCAGTTCACTTCCCGATGCAAGATAACACCAAGGGCCCTAGCATCCCAGTCATGGAGGAACACAGACCACACTGTGAGTTCTTGATCCAGAGAAATTATTTCCCTTCTTAATTAATACATAAAATATATACTGAAAAAATATGTGACAGAGTAATAATAACTAAATATAAAATGGCTGTAAATGTCTTAATAATTCGACAGTGCAATGAAATGAGCTTGACTGTGAACATAAATTTTTAGATTGAAGCCCTCCCTATCTCTTGTCTAATAATAATGATTATAGTAACATCATATTCTTTTGTGATTACCATTACCTAACTCTTAGCTTTTCCCATAATGAGCATTTTGTAAATGTGTTCAATGTGAGTCAGAGCTTGGCAATGCTAATTTTATTCATTGATTAAATTCAATGTTAGCTAATGAAGTTTCCTCAAACCAAACTGCACATTCCAATTTTTACACAAAAATAGAGCTGGTATTAAAAATTGAGTCAGTAAGATCTAGCATATATCTAGTGTTGTGCATCAATTTAAAAAAATATGGATTCTTGAAAATAGGCAATGATTCTGTCAAATTTATATCAGTATTAAAAACTTAAGGCTATTATAAGCTAGTCCTCTACTATCAATAATCATTAATTATTTAATACTGGTGACTTTTGTACTACAGTTAACACATACTATATATGTACTCTAAACTTCTGAATGAGCTTGTTCAAGAAACTTAACCTCTGAATTTTTGGTATGTAGTATACTCATAATTGGTAGCTTTTGGATAAATCCTAAAAATTGGGCACTATCATAGACTTAATAATTTGAAACATGTCATTACACTATATGTTTCTATAGGTGTAAAAGAAGCCTTTCATGTTTCATTCAGTTCTTTCTCCCTTGTGATCTACAATTCCACCTATAATACAGAGGTTACACTTATGGTGAAAAATTAATGATCAAAATGTGAGTAAAGAACTTGAAAATGGGTTTAAAAAATTGAATAGTAGATTCCATTGTAAAATTCCTTTTCCATTTCCAGATGTTCAGCCACGATCTGTTCCATCTGAACCATTTAGTGGAGATCTCCACCGACGTGACAAGAGAGTGAAGAAACGCTGTGCCTGTGATTGTTCTTGCTGAGGTCAAACCTAAAAGAAGTGCTATTCACCACTTAACACATAAGCTCTCATAGCAAATAATATCTGCACAATTGAAGCTTTGTAAAGTTTTATCTGTGTGTAAAAATTTGGATCCCTCAGCATGCTAAGCTGTGGTTATGATCATTAGTAATCAGTGAGATTACAGATGGTTTTTTTAGTAGCTTTGAAGCCCAAATAAGAAACTAATATTCTATTTTTATTATGTTTTATTTGTTGAAGCTAAATATAGTTGCATTATTTTAGTGAATACAAACACAAAGAAGAGTGTACAATGTCAAAGATAAAGTTCTTCAGTATTGCCTAGGGGCAACAGAGTCAATGATTATCTTCATTAACTATATGTTTCAAATATTTGGGAAGGTCTTTTTGTAAATAGTTTGTTAGTCTCTTTTAATAAAACTTCTCAAAACCAAATCACAATTCTCATTTTTTCTCTTGCACCTTTAATTCCATAGTTATGTATCTTAATATTTCTGAAAGTTTCAATATCCCTTTATTTTTTCCATTTGCTTAGATTTTTCCAAATACCAATGCATTCATCTAAATGTTGCAATTGTGATGAACGGTCATTGTGGCATCCTACAGAGAGAATATACAATTTCAATTAAATTTCTCTAATTTATAATTGAATAAATGTTATCCATAGTGCTTGGATTGGCAAGGAGAGGAATTAATGGAAAAGGTATGCTCATTGCCACAAATACATATTTCACTTACATTTTCACTGTTAATACCAAACTGTTGAAACTATTTTTCTCACCTTTGAATATGGAGAATCTGCACTTGCCTTGTGATGGTATTGGAATGAAATGCTACAACTTTGTGATTTCATAGTATATTATTACCAAACTAGTTATCCTTTCCAATATGAATCAATTCCATAAAGTGATGCCTGATACCACCAATTATGATCATCATCATTATCCAAAGAAGAATTTTAAAACTCAGGTTTTGAAGGAAAGGCAAAATATGTAAGAATATAAATCCATATTATATGTAATGTAATAATTGATATAATTTTATTTACATTAATATTCCACTTTAAGAAATTGTAATAACCAAGAGTAAAGTAAGAATGATCACTTCAGTTAGAAATATTTTATTGTGATTGAAAACCTTTAGAGTTTACCAGTGAAATGGAAAATGACAGTAGATTGGAAAAAAGGGCAAAATATCCTCAAGTTCATATAAGTAAATATTCTTTTCACAAATTGGCAGTCAAGTGGGGAGAGCATTTGGCTACTGAATGGGTTATCTGTTCCTTGTCTATCCTATAGAAAGCCCACTCAAAATCCATGAAGCAAAAAAATGGTTTTTTGTTCTTTTTTATAATTATTTCATATTAAGTTGACATTTAACTAATTTAAAATCCTGAAATTCTACCTTATAAGGAGTGACTTTAATGGAAATATCAACCAAAAGGTTGATAATAATGCACCAATTCAGATATGAAGATGGGGTACATTATAATTTTTGCTTGAATGTGCTTGCTTCAAAATTCAGTACACTATACATTACAAAAGATGTGTAATCATATTATTGAGCAGCTTGTGCAGATGACTTGCCAAATACTGAATAACCTAGTTGCCAGAAAAACAAATTTAATTACCTAAAAATGCATTCAGTCTTGGGGTCAGTGTTTCTTCATTGCCATTTATCTCTGTAGGTATCATGGGTGTCATATGATTTAATGAACCACAGTCTGATCCAGGTGGAAGCCAGTAAATGGGACCATCATCCCACAATAGGTCAAAGCCACCCACTCGCCGTTCATGGCCAGTCAGTCTTTAAGTTGAATAAATATGTGGGCTATAAATAAATCTGGAATTGTTCTTCTTTAATGTCAATATAAATCAAAATCTTACAACACTTACTTCCCCTCGTAATCCAAAATGTTCAAAACGTCAGATATAACATCATATTTCAAGCGATAATCCTTTTGATCAAGTGGAGTCATGGCAGGTGATGAATTGACCTCTAACAACCATCTGCCCAAGTAAAAATATTATATGACTGTGTGTGGCAATTTATTCTTGCAATGAAAAATAACTCAGTAATACAACACACAAAGACATGCATTAATACTTTTAAATACTAGTTCATAGTACTATTGTTTCCAACCCAATAATAGCTACAGTTTTAGGTATTTAGAGTATATTAAACACCACCTTGTGACAGATTGCAGGTTATTTCATAGATGTTGACCAGGTTAGCTTGAGGGTAGCATGCTCACTGGCTAACCCATAGGTCATGGGTTCAAGTCCCAACTAGGGCATGGGTGTTGTGCTGGTCCAAACAATTTTCTATGATTTGAAGAGGTGCAAAATGACAATAGCCATTGAAGCACCCTATAAACTAAAATGCTACTACTATATCATATATGAATATCTTTTTGCGGGGAAATGCACGAAAAAACAAGAACCTAGTGAAAAGTAGTAAGTATGCTTGAAATACTTGTAGTAGTGTTATAGTAGTAAATATTTAGTTGCATAATTGATCATGAATTTGTGAGATAGAAAGAATTTATTTGAGGTTTACTTTTTATTTCTCTAGAGTCCAAGAGTTATCAATCCAGACCCAGGAGACTATGGTGTAGGTTAATAAAATCCATCCTGTCATTAAGCTCTGAGTACAGTCATTAGGGTGTTTGACACATGGAGTGTTTTCAGAATGTAACATTTTTAATCTTGTCCTCAGTGATATATTCATCTTGATGGTAGATATGTTGATGATAGAAATGGCAAGATATTGATGATAGAAATGGCAAAATGTTTCACCAATCTATGGTTGATGGTTCCTGTTTGCTCACTTGAACACTGTAAAATGTCCATTATTCATAACTATTTGACAATACTCCCCCGAGACAGATAAGAGACTTGGTTCTTGATAAAATTCAGTAAAAGATCAATTAATATGAACAATTACCTGAAAAGAAAAAATCCTTCTAAATCAACCTTTTTTGTCATAAAAATGGCATTTAGTTCCTGGTGTCGCATCTACATATATTGTCATATTTGGGAAAAAAGAGAGCCTTGAAGTGCTTGAATGTTTCATCAATCTATGGTTTCTCCTCTGTTCGCTCACTTGGATGCTGTAAAGTGTTCATTATTTAAAACTATTTGACAATAATTACATCAAGGGTGTCTGTCTTGTACTGCAATGAAAGTAGATCTGTTTTTCCAAAATGTTTGCTGATAGCTTATTAGATCATGTATTTGTGACTGAATAGAAATTGGGTGATAGTTATTCATGCCTTTCAAGTCATCCTTTCTTTTATAGATAGGTATTATTTGTTATTCACTTAGGGATATGAGAGGAAATATGCCTAAGCAGAATAATTCATTTATTAGATTCTATAATGGGTCCAGAATCTGAAGGTAGAGGAGAGTATAAAATTAAGGTGGGAATATAACAAATATGAAAATTAGATATTAAGTAAAATTTATTTAAAAGTAAAAATTACATCCATGAAAACAAAAAATATGCTGTCTGACACCCTGTGACCTACATTATGTTTGTGAAGTAGATGAATGTAGGGTTAAAAAAATACTAGCGTGTTTTAAAAAAGTCAACAGTTTCTAAAAGCTGCATGTAAAAATTGATAAAGACTAATGAGTTTTCTCAGGTTTTTAAAAGGGGATCACTATTCATATTGATCAGTTGAGTGGCATTGAGCTTCCTTTCTACACTTAAATTCTGGCTACATGTGAGAAGTCAATATAATTTCATTTACAGTAAACTTCATTGATTTATTTATTAGACTTAAAACACAATTGTGCACTAGTCCTTGTCAAATACAAAATATATATGAAAAAATGACAGTAAAATAAATACAAAAATTAGTTCTTCTTAAAAATAATCTTTGAAGACATTAAGATATAAAATCATTACAACAGAAGTTCAAATCATGTTTATCGCATTCAAAGAAATCATAAAAAGAATAGAAAGCTTTCTTTATGAGACAATTATAGATAACAGATTTAACTTTATTTAGACTAACATGTCTTGCCTCAAGAGGCAAACAGTTAAAAAGGCACAGCTTAAGCTCATCATAGGAGTTGCAGGTTTTGATTAGCCTGCATCGAGAAAATCCCTGTTTCTTGTGAAGTGGGAGTATACATCGACTCTTGTCTCCATGGAATTAAAATTTTCCTTTACATCACAGAGAAATCTAACCATATACAAACTGTAGAGGGTTAGAATACCAAGCTTGTTAAAGAGAGACAAAATTAAAACATATCCATTAAAACATTACACAGGAACCCTATACATGTAGTATAATGGGTAGGGCTTGCCCACATATTAAATAGCAGAGAATAATAAGCAGAACATCATCTAGATGAAGAAAATGAATGGGAGATGTCCAATAAACAATCCTATAATTAGAATATACATGTATGCCATATAGAAGAACGATCTCATGGAACACAGAGTAGGAGTGAAAACTTCCACACATAAACATGGTAGGAAATCTGGTGTCTTCATGACTCTGTCTCTATTCTTTCTCTCTCTCCCAGTTGATTTCTAAGTAAAATGGTAGCTCATTCATTTTAAAAATTCAGTTTCTAAATATGTATCATAGAAAACTGACTCTTGACACTAAAACACAGGATCACTGATTTTTATAAACATTGGAAGGGATGCAAATGGTCAAGTTGGTATACAAGAGGGTTTTTGCTGACACTTTTGAGCACTTTATGTGGGATTGCTACTGTGCATGTGTAGTTTTTAATTACTGCCTCCTCCTAATTTCCTCCCCTCACTCCCATCCCCTGCCATCCTATCCTAGTGTTGGTTTTTGTGCTCTGCTCAATTCATTCACTTTCATGAGCTTCCTCCTCATTGGAGAAATTTGAGACTAATCATAAGAAGTTTTCACTTCAAAAACAATTAATGTTCAGAAGTGATTCTATATGTAAAAAATACTTATATTTTGATGACATCTTCACTGATAAGTTTTAATTCCCAGGGTGGAATTAAGTTTTATGACCTTTGATACAAATCAGGTTGTTAGGAAATAAGAATCTCAACTGTTAACTTACTGCAGAAGAGCAATATTTTAACTCACGGGTAAAGGTTTTCTTCAAGCAGTACATCATAACCATAGAGCTCAAAGCAATGAGGGTCCTGGATGATACCTGTCTGCACTGCACGTAGGCTTACTGTAATTAAACGTGCAATTCTTTGCATCAATATTTCCACCACTAATTCTCCATGCTTTGCAGTCAGGAACTGCCTCAGATTTCTTAAACTCCATTTGATGCCGTTTGAATTGGAAGGCAATTCTCTGAGAGACATTTTTGAATCTTCACATTTAATTTTCTCCAAATTCTTAAATGAGATATGAACATAGCAGTAGTGTCATTTATTTGAAAAAGTACTTGAACATGATGGATATCCATAGTTTTTCTTACTTCTGAATCATTCATTTGCAAGGTATTTATATCAGTGGATGGATCGAGAGACTTATCAGAACTACTAGTCCTTGGCTTTTGGATTGAAACATTAGTCAGATGAGCTTTTGTAGCCTTCAGATCTGACAGATCATAATCCACACCAGAAAGTCGTGCAAAACCTTCTCGAGCAAGCCATATCTTTAAGGGTGTGAACTAAATTGGATTAAAAAACAAATTATCATTAGCTTAGATAGCATAGCCTAGCTTAGATAGCATAAAAATATGTAGTATGTACTTAGTCAACAACTTATTCAATTTTCAGAGAAAGTTATGGAAAAATAAAATTTAGGTTTAGTTAAGCACTTGTATCTCAGTATGTAATAAAATATGAAAATGTAATGATAATAATAATCTTTATTTATCTGTAAAAAGTATAGCATATAGTATGATATATGCCATCAATTTTTTAAGCACTACCACAAACCATTCACTTCATTTTAACAATGAAATATAAAAATAAAGATATTATTCTATGCTCAATCGATTAAAGAAAAGAAATTTATGATATTTCATTTGGTTATTCTGCAATATGGTATAGAGTTGTACATTGGAGGTGGAATTAGGCAAGAATGACTTTTAGATGTTACTAGAATGATTTAGATAAATACTTCTACAGATATTTTGAGTGTGCAAATATTTCAGCATTGGGATTAATATTCCTTTCAAAGAAGCATGAACCAAAAATATCAAGGGTATTTATAAGGGTTAAATGGTAACATATAGGGTGCTTCTTCAATGCTAAATGGTAATTTTATTCCTGACTATTTGGCTTTAAACTTTTAGAGACTAATGAAGGGTCAGTTTATATTCATATTCTTTATTGATGGGATGAACCCTTTTACTATACATATATAATGCCAGAAAAATCAAAATAATACAATTCTTCAACAATTTGCAATGCAAATTAGAATTGAGAAATATTATTAGATATTATAGAACAAATTAATATTGAAAGATACAATTCTTCAACATTCAACTTCTTAATTTCCTTTTTAATTTCGCAAAATGAACAATTAAAAAAATCAATGTTCATACATATTTTATCTCCATCTCTTTGTAATCTGAACATAGGGAGATTATATGTGTAATTCCTCATAAGGTGAAGAAGATTGAACATCCTAACATTTCTTGTATATACTGTAGGTACATGGTAACTTAGTAATTCTAATAACCGAATGCAATTAATTTCATTTTTTATCAAACGAGAAAGAAAGATCAGTCCAGTATGTTTCCTATGCAAGGATAGTGTAGACATATTAATAGTGGACATTATGAAGTTGTAGTCAAACTCATAAGGTTTCCCAGAGTGTATATTAAATGTAATTGAACTCATACGCAGAAATTTATGTTGGATTTTTTCTATTACAGGCTCGTGAGCCTTATAATGGGGGTTCCATACAATTGAACCATACTCTAGTATAGGACGAACAAGTGAGGAATAAAGAATGTTAATACATTGTATATCATTGAAATCTTTAGAGAGACTCCACACAAACCCTAATGTTTTATATGCTCGTAATGTTATATCTTGGATATGATTTTGAAATTCCAAATTGGTATCAAATAAAATCCCAAAGTCTAAAACATTATTTACTCTGGAGAGTGGAGAATTACAAAGGAAATAATCAAGAATTATATCGTAGGTGATTTATTCCTATAAAAGGAAATTATGCAACATTTATTCACATTTAAAGTGATGAGATTTTCATCACACCATTTACTAAGTATGTTTAAGCTGTCTTGCATTCTGGTGTAATCATTAGGATTCCTTATGACATCAATTATCTTTATATCCTCAGCATATAGCAAATGATTGACCGAATATAAATGATAATTAATATCATTTACAACCATATCAAACTAAAATGGTTCCAAATGGGAGCCCTGAGGTACACCTGATTGGGCCTTAAAAGAATCTGAGGTCACACCATTGAGTTTGACTACTAACTTTCTACCTAGAAGATAGCTTACAAACCAGTCAAAAAGGGGGTCATAAATGCCATAAGCCTTAAGTTTCAAATACAGAATCCTATGACTACCTTTATCAAAAACCTTCCGGAAGTCAGTATAAACTGAGTCAACTGTAGTGAGTGTAGTACTTGGAGTGAGTTATAAAGGGCTTTTACAATGAAATTCTGGTATACCAGTAAATTAGTAGTTGTTCAACGTCCAGGGTAAAATTCATTAACCAATACAGACTGAATAACAACAGGGCGATAGTTAGATACGGGTCGGAATATTGTCAGGGTCAGACCCTTTAGTAATATCCAAGCAAGTTTTCTAGAGATTTCTTTAGTGGAAAAATGTATAGTGCTTAAATCTAGTGTGTCCTTAAAATTGTAATCTACAGATTGAGTGGGTTGAGTGTTATCATAAATTTGTGAGAAAAAGGAAGCAAACAGATTTGCAATGTCCAAATAATTATCTGAAACTGTATCACCATAAAACATCGCATTAGGCAGCTTATCTGATTTTTTAACGTCGTTAAATCATTAACTATTAAAAGAACTATCTTCATCAATTACAAATAGGGGCTTAAGGAAGAGAGCTGCTTTAAATAAAATAATTTTCGGACTGAAAACGTAGGATGACGATCAGTAACGATTAGGAGGCTGTACACCGTTTACGAATTTCTGTGTCTCCTTTATCTAACTACATATATTCATGTGTGCAAACTATCAATTAAGAGGTACCCCAAAGAGTGATCGAAAGAGTTGCAATTATGATGACTTCATGATTACAATACTGAACTAACGGATTCTGAGGTATGACGATTAATAAAAACTGCATTAAAAAGATTCTCCCGGTAGAAGGACCCAAAAAGGAGGTCGAGGATGGAGTATTAGACCCATAATCATATAGAACTATTAAATGGCGCTTGCATTTAGCAAGTGGGTTGGGATAAAACAGATGAAATATGAAAAGAGGGTATTCAGTATATTGGAGGACCATACAATTGCTCCAGTAAGCCAGTAAGGATAATGAATTCCGTAACCTTAGATACCAATTTTTTCTAGTATGTCGCTAAAGTTACCCAGAGAAGTCAGTAAGCTCAAAAAAATATCTATAAAAAAGTAGTTAGACATTAAAGGCGCTTAAATAAATCAAATTGCGTGATGAATATATACAAAGAAATCATACTGATATCTTTGTTTTTGTGAAGTATTATTAGTTTAGACATTTCAGGAATAAAATTTTTATTGAAGGGTAATCTACATCTTACGTTAGTTTTCCCTTTACCCTCAGATTAGACTTGTCCCGATAAATTATAACTTAATCGCTTTTAAACATGCCTACTTTCCACCACCTATCATTCTATCCAAAATCCCTATTCTGTTACTACCCCTACATCGCTTACCCAACATTCTACCTTCCATTATAATCATCAACAACCCATTTCCCCTGAATAAAATATATAAGAGCAGTTTGGATCAAGTTTTTAATGAAACGTATTTTGATTAATTGCTCAGTCAAGATAGTAATGTGCAGCGTATAGTATTTAAGGAGTAGTGTGAGCTAAAAGTAGAAATTATAACTAAATTGAAAGGAATTAACACATCAAAATGTTGCGACCAAGTTTGGGAAATATGCCGCGTGAGTCATCACTTAAAAAAATCATGACATTAAAATCCCAATAAAAAAAATAATGTCCACTAATCCCATATCCTACTATTTATATTAAATATTATTTTAAATACATATTATTTGATATAGTTATTATGATAATTTAGATTATATTCTTGGAGTTAATGAGTTTTTCGAGAAATATGTCAAGAAAATTTTTACTCGTCGAGTAGCATTGCTAGTATTGGCCATCAAAAGCGTTACCGTGACATTAAAGTAGACGACCTGAGGGAGAGTTGTTCGGAGGAGAAAAAATTATCATTCGTGGAAACGTCATAATAAGAAAAAATTAGATAGAACGAAACTGAAAAATTCCAGAAAGCGGAAATATATCAGATGTCGCTAAACCAGAAAGGAAAGTTGCTAACAGCGGAAAAAGTCACTTACTGTAGTAAAAGAATCGCTGAATCGCCACCACCGACTGGAATACCGTATGGAGGACATGGTGTGACAGGCGTTAAATTGCATTAAAAGATGTAAAAATTATTATATATTTACCGAAAAAATAACATTTATTATGCTATATATAACTGAAATAATCCATTATAAAACACTAATACAAGATTGCAGAGAGGTTTATCTGTGATAGATAATAAATTGAATTAGTACGTATATTATTTAATATGGATTTACCGAGGAAGAGACATCAGTATTCGTAGCGTTCAAAAATGCATCAATGAGGACTAAAATGGTCATGAGTTTTGAGGTCATGAGGAAAATGGTTTTCTTAAATATCTCCCTTCCTGCCTCCTCCTGCACCACTAGTAATGTTATCTACCTTCTAAAATGTAAAATTTTCCCCGCTTTTTATATTGGCCAATGGACCACTCCCCTGAACATCCGCATAAACAATCACAGAGCCTCCTGTAAGCCTTCTTCTGCGTCAGCTTCCCTTCCGGTTCCAAAACATGCTTCCCTCCATAATCTTAACTTTGATAATTGTTACAATGTATCCATTCTTTATTCTCTTTCCCCCTCAGTCACACCCATAACACTCAAAACCCTTGAACAGCTTGTATTTATTTATCAGAGTCGTTTCGACGGCCTAGGATAAACATTGCCCACTAATCTAGTCTGAATTGCTACTTTTTATCGATTTTCCCTACATCACCGCCTCCTGCGAAACTTTATTTCTTATCTCTAGCCAGTCATATTCACTTTCAACTTTGTAATCTTTACGTCCCCACTCTTGATCTTCCAATCTCTTACCCCCCCAGAAATTTCCTTACCACTTCCCCTCATCACCAGCCCCCTATATATAAGGCCCACCAACTCCCGGACCCAGTTTCATCTAATCTCCTGTCTGATGAAGGTGGTTAAGCAGCCACCGAAAATTCAAAAAAATAGTGAGTCTCTTTATATTTTTGTGCCTATGATTATTTTCGTGTGTGTATATAATATATGTGTGTGTGTGTGTATAATATATGTGTATGTATATGTATATACATACACATTTTAACGGAACTGATTTTTGATTAATTAATTAATTAGTTTTAATTAAATTTTTTTTAATTACATTTTTTATTATTATTTAATTCTCTAAATTAATTTATCGGTCAGTTCCATCGGCCCCACCTTTACGTTGGGAGCCTAGATACGAGAAAGTTCGGTTGGGGGTTCTTGTTTGGCAAATTTCATTAGAATTCGTTCGCAAGAAGGTAGGGTCATGCGCGGTCAATTGACGTTACGGCAAGCGATTACTC